>JBBPRV010000577.1:0-17494 GCA_038093235.1 Boletus harrisonii
AGCCAACCTTCTGAAAGGTAGTCGGCAAAGATATGGTTCATGAACACTTGGAATGTCGGAGGAGAGTTACACTGCCCAAAGAACATGACAGTGGGCTCGTAGAGACCAAGAGGGGTAGTAAAGGCAGCCTTTCATTGATCCTCAGGGTGGATCCGAATGTTATTGTAGCCCCAACAGATGTCAAGTTTGGCGAAGTACTGTAAGTGCTTCAAGGTGTCAATGAGGTCGGAAATACGAGGAAGGGGATAAGTGTTCTTGATCGTGTGACAGTTGAGGTACCTATAATCCTGGCAAGGATGGTAGGTCCCATCTTTCTTCGGCACAAAGAAAAGTGGAGAAGTCTGGGGAGACTTCAACAGAATAATCTTCCCTTCTCGTAGGCTTTCTTCAACAAATCCTTTCAATGCCTCCATTTCCTTGGGGTTCAAGGAATAGTTCTTGGCTTGTTTCGGGATGAACGATTCGTCAAGTTCGATGGTATGGTCAAATGATCAGTGTGGAGGAAGGGGAACATCTTTCGCTTTCGTGAAGACATCATGAAATTTGGCAAATTCAGGTGGTAGTTCGATGACCTTTTTCTCCTGATTGGCAGCAATGGAGATTGAGACAGTGGTTCGGTTAATTTCCAGGGGAGGCAGCACTCCCATGGACATGGCTAGATCATCGACCAGTTGATCAAAGATAGCATCCTTGGAGACGAGGTTGTAACACAGGAGATATCACTGCATTTCGGCATCCTCTTTTGGTCTTGATATCCCTTTGACAAGGGGCAATGAGACCATTCCAGTTGACCAGTCGATGGTCGGGTTGTTGTGGTGTAGCCAAGGAAGTCCTAAGATGACGTCCTCATTGGCCTGTACGAGGTAGAAGATTCTTTTCTCCACATTTTCTCTGATACAAAGGTGTACAATCATTGTCCTTTGTATGAGTCCTCCTTGATTGACAGTTCTGTCCACGTTATGAGCCGTCAGAGGCTTCGGTAGTTGTTGTGTTGCCCAGCCAAGCTGATGGACGAGGGCTGTGCTTATAAAGTACCCAGTTGCTCCACAGTCAATGAGAGTGTGCATTTCAGCAATTTTGCAGTTTGATCTGGAAAAAGAAACAGGAATCGAGATTGATTGTGAATTCTTTCCAGATACAAATACAGGCACAATCATAAAGGAGGGTGGAGATGCTGATGCTTTCCCTCCATTCAAAAATCCTGTGGTCCCCCGTTAGCCACTTTGTTGTAATAGATGGTGGACTTAACGGTTTCTTCTTTGACTACAAGTCTAGCCACACTTTCAGTGGTTTCAACAGGCATCCTGTCTTCATATGCTTTCCCATAGACAATCTTGAGAGAGTTCACCACCTCTGCATTGGAGATATTGAGCTTCCTGGCATACTCCTCGAGGGGCCAGGGAGGAGCAGACACCATGGTAGCCCGAATTCTCGGAGCTGAAGGAGCAGGAGGTCGAGGTGAGAATCCTTGAGTTCCACCGGAGCGGGGATGCTTGGTGGTGTGACATCCGACCTTGTGGCAAATGAAGCACTTGTTGTTATGCATGTGCTTGGCATGTTGGGTAGGGGAAAGGCGGATTGTGTCAATGTCCATGGCATTTGGGTTGCGATGGGAGGAGGTATTGGAAGAGTGGTGGGTACCTCCGGAAAGAATGTATTGGGAATTGCCAGAGCAAAGTTTCTTCAAGTGCTGGACCACATGGTAAAATTGAGTGGCTTTGTCGAGCCACTTCTTGGCAGTGGGGGGTTCTTCATCCACGGCTGTCATCCTGAAAGCAAAATCACTTGTCATCGCTTTCTTCAGCAAGTCTTTCAATACATGCTGATCCTCTATCCCACTCCTACCCGCTTTGAGTTCGAAAGCTGAGCAGAATTTGTGAAAGTCCCCTTTGAAGGGCTGCCCTTCCATATGGATATCAGACAAGGCTGCGCAAGCCTTGCTGGTTTGATCTGAGGGGAAGAAAACTCTTGCGAAGTCATCTGAGAACTTCTCCATAGTTTTCTCATTGGCTGAGACATCAGGGTCCAGCATTTTCTTTAACCAGCCCTTAGAGAAAATAGCACCTTGTCCCTTGCTCATCTTGTTGCAAAGAGTGAGTATCTTATCCTTGTTGGTGCTATATCATAGCGACATTTGAAAGTACACCTCCATTGTGAGGACCCATCATTGGGCATCCTTGTCCCGACCAGAGAAGTCTTCTGGCAGACCGGCCTTAAGCTTGGTCCTATTGGCATGACATTCCTCATCAGCCATATTGTCGTCATAGTTGTCGGAGTGGTAAGAGTCAGAAGAGTCAGAGGGGGGAGAAGGCGGTGGCGGTGGCGGATCACGGATGGGAGATGATGATGGAGGAAACTGAAAGATCAAAGATGGGTGGGAAGGAGGGAGAGTGGAAGCACGAGCTAATGGAGAGTTGAAGGGGGATGGTTAAGCAGAGGGGCCAGGTATACACCTAGCCATCTGTTGTGACATTTCTGGCCCCAGAAATGGATGGATGGAGATGGTTGGATGGTTGGATGATTGGATGGATGGTTGGAGATGGATGGTTGGATGGATGGATGGATGGATGGATGGATGAATGGATGGATGGGTGGGTGGGTGGAGATGCATGGATGGATGGATGGATGGATGGATGGATGGATGGATGAAGATGGATGGATGGAGATGGTTGGTTGGATGGATGGATGGATGGATGGATGGATGGATGGATGGGTGGAGATGCATGGATGGATGGGTGGAATGGATGGATGGATGGATGGAAATGGATGAATGAATGAATGGAGATGGATGAATGGATGGATGGAGATGAATGTATGGAGATGGATGGCATCCTTTGCAGCTGTTTTTTTTGTGGCATATGAAGCACTTATTGTTGTGCATGTGCTCCATACAGTGATTAGGTTAGAGTCAGATGGCATCTACATCCATTGCATTGGGAGGAGGAGGTAACAGAACAGTATCCTCCAGATGGACTGTAGTGATGGCTGCTAGAGCGTAACTGCTTGAGGTGGGTGGTGATGTCATAGAACTAACTGGCTTTTGTAAGCCAGTCCTTGTATGTCTTTGACTTGTTTTCCAAAGACATCATCTTGAAGGTGGGATCGAAAAACACTGCCTGTTTCAACAAGTCCTTAAGGACATTCTGGTCTTCTATGCTGGTCTTCCCAGCTTCTAGCTCAGAGGCAGAGCAGAATTTGTGGAAGTCACCTCTGAAGGGAGGACCTTCCATATAGAGGTCGGCAAGGGCAGCCTGAGCCCTGCTATTCTTATCTGTTGATATGAAGACCTTCTCAATGTCCAGGATTATCTCTTTGAGCATTTTCTGCTCATCTGGAACTCTGTCATCAGACACCTTAGTGAGCCAACTTTCAGAGAAGTCAGCATCATGTCCTTTGCTCATTTGTTTGAGAGGAATGAGCTTCTTCTGCTTGTCTGAGTATCAGGAGCCACACATGTTGAAGTATGCTCCCATCATGAGGACCCATTGCCTGACATCACCATTCTTGCCAGTGAAGTCCTCAGGGAGGCTGGCCTTCAGGTCTGGCAGAGGGCTAGTGCTGCTAGACATATTGTTATCATTGTCTGTCTCTGGTTCTGATTTGTGATCAGAGAAGCTGGGACTTGAAGGAGGAGGGGGGAGAAGTTGGATGGATGGGGGAAGGTGGAGAAGTTGGTTCTGCTCTGGGAGTATGGGGAAGGGAGGGCACTTGGACAATAGGTGAAGAAAGAAGAGAAGCTTGAGAGGGTTAGGTCAATGGAGAGTGTGGGAAGCTGGGTAAAAGGTTTGGCCTCAGGGAAATAACCTAGAGCAGAGGGTTCTCTATCTTTGGAAGTGGAGGGGTTTTCTTTATAGAAGGCAGCAAGGAGAGCAGAAAGATTTATTCTCTTCATGGTGGAGATGGTCTTGTCCTTCTACCAGATGGTAGGGACAAAAGATGGTTAGTTTTTTTGTTAATGCTAAGTGTTGAACCTAGCATTAAGTGCAAGTGAGACAATGAAGCTGAGATCAACAATGACAAGGGACACTCAAGTCCTGACATGAGTGCTACTAAGTTCAAGGTCCTGTCACAAGTGAGTGAGAGGAATGAATGGAGTGAAGCACAAGCATAACAAAGAAGTCTTTCAAGGGTCTGTTTGTTACAAAAATCCCCTGGATTACTAAGGCTGAGGGACTCGAGTTCACATCTTGGGTAACTGCGTGGGAACCCAAGAACTTAGACTTTGATTCTTTTTCTTTTTTCTTCTCTGACATTCCACCTGACCCCTTTTAGTCCAGAGAGTTCCATTCATTCTATGCTTCTATTACTGCTGGAACTCCTATTCCCATTTTAGTGTGTCTTTCTTTATTTCTGATCTGTTTCTGTTTCCTTCTATATTCCACTTCCTGATCCATTCCATTCTGTTCTCTTGATGGCCACTGTAACAAATGGTATATTCCAAACCCCTATGCTTTTGGACTTGGTCATTTTTCTTTATGATCTTATCTTATATCTTATATCTTCTGACCCTTCATTTGTGCAGCTCGTCTCACTTCACAGGTTCTCCTTCATCTCCATTTCATCATATGTTTCACATCTTTACAGAAGCATTTGATCATGCTTTCCTTCCATTCCTTCATACATGTGTTTCACCTCATGTTTTACTCATGCTCCATGTTTCTCTTCCATTCTGACACACATGTGTGTGCAATGCTCATTTCACTTCTGATACCCTATGCCCTTTCCCCTTTTGTCTCTGGATTGTTAGATACATCCCAAACATGTATATACTGTAGAACAGTACTTAAGGCTTGATGCCAGTGCCAGAGAACTCCAGTCTAGTTTTCTTGGTGTTTTCTCTTGAACTCCATTGAAGGACTCTTAGGCCTGACAAGCCTTATTCTATTTCTCTCTCTATTTGTCTAAGTCACTAGTGTGACCTAAGAAACACTTGTTCTAGGGTTGTTTCATTAGAACTAGACTCTTCTCATCATTACCTTGCATCCTTAACACAACTTCATGCAAGCCATACACAAGTGTGTCCCCAAGTCCAAGTATTGTTTGCACAAGGCTCTTATTATGAGTTAGTGCCGATTGACTTTCACTGAACTCTCTCCCCTGGTTTCCCTAACCCTACGGTTTGCTTCAGACCACTCTTTCCTGCATACATTGCTTAGTATTTTAAAGTCTGGTCCAGTCCAGTTTTTTGCTCTATTTGGGCACAACTGGACCAAAACTGGTTGCCTAAGTTTTCCAAAATTGGTTAGACTGGACTGAAACCAAAAAAAAACTTGTTCAAAACGGTCTTTCAATCAGTTGCAACCAGTCTTTTTACAAGTGAACCGATGCAAACCATGCTTAGTCATAGTAAAATGAAATATACTACGCATGCTGAGCTACAAGCAGATCCATTAGTCATATTATGTGGCCCAGGGGCAGTTAAGATATGACCATTTTACAACATCATGTTATTTTAGAGCTGTACAATGTGTAGCACCCTCAAATCAAGCTCTAAAATTCTGGACAAAATAGGAGTAAATAGCCAAATATAGTGGTAATAGCCCCTATGCTGTACACCGGTTGCAACCAGTTGCAACCAGTCCTGACCAGTCTTTTGATTTTGAAAAACCAGGTATCTGACAACAAGTTGAACTGCAGTTCATCACAACCAGCAACTGCAGTCCAGTTGAAATCAGTTGCAGTCCAGTCCAGTTGCCAGTCTTTTTGCAGTCTAGCCACTGGACTTTAAAACACTAACATTGCTTGGATAGAAGCAAGCTCTGAAGGGGCACAATCAGAACTTAGTAGTTATTCATTAGAATGAGGAGATCCTGAGCCAGTGGAACTGGCTGAGACACAGAGTTTGGAATGTCTCCCAACCCTGCCATCAGCCACTATGCAATTCTTGCATTTATTAGAAGTGGACTTAAGACCCTCCAACTTTCACTATGCCTCAGATGGCAAAATCAACCTAGCAGTAGCAACCACCATCAGATTGGGTGGCCCCAAACCCTTATCACCAAAGAAAGTCTCACAGCACTCTGCAGTGGACGACCTCACCTCAGACGTCAACCCCAATGATCTTATCTTTTGGCACTTGGACAAAGGCTTATACGTCCCGCCTCGTATGTCCATCACTGAACAGTGTTTACTGTTATACATGAGCAAAGAACTGCAGTTAGGAGATAGTGTGTGATTGTCCCCTGTTGCAGAAGTCCCCCCTATTGTAGCTCTCCCCTTAAAAGGAAAAGGGATGACTCAGAAGCAGTAAAGGTGTCATATCCATGACACTCTAAGTCCATCTCCAGCCCTCCGGGCACATCTCTGCTCTTTCAAAAGCAATCTCCGGTGTTATCTCACCAACTCTGTATCACCTGACCTCTGGACCTTCTCTCCATTTCTCCATCTCCTCTGAACCTCTGATTATGATACTCTCTTGTTCCACATTAGTATTAACTCCACCTTTTAGTTACCTCTGACCTGTGCAAAGCACAGCTTCAGCACTCGTGTCGCCAGAGTGCAGCACTGGCTTTCTTACCTTTCATTCTCTGTCTCTGTAATCCATTAATAATCCTATGTACCTCTGATGTATATAAACTCTTAGATATCCTCTGTACATTAGCTTGATTATCAACTTGGATAGCTCCTGTCTATTCTCTCTCTGTCATTACCTTTGCCCTCCGAAATCTGGGACAACCGTACGAACAGTAAGGGCACAGCACATAAGCTGAAGCCAAGTCCCTTTTGACCAGATGAACCTCCAGAGTTCTGGAGTTGTCATCAGGAGTTGCATAGTTCTAACAAAAGGAGAAAAGACCTAAGAAGGTCAAAAAAGAAAGTACAAAGAAATCTGCAGATCATGGGGAGGAGAACTTGCCAACTCCACCCACATCGACTTACGATCCACCTACACTTTATGTAAACCTGAACATTACTGCATCTAGCCACCCTCCCTTCCTATCACTATGTCTACATGTCTCAATCAGATTTTGGGAGATCTCACTGTCCCATGGGAAAACAAGATTATAGTGATATTAAATGAATTCAATGACAAGGCATGAGAGCTAGGATGGGTTCAAAACCAGCTGAACATGGTCCATGCAGACCACAATCATCTTGCTGCACAAGTACAAGTGCTCCAAGCTGCAGGACTGGCAGGAACAGCTGCAGGAGTCTCATGTAGAATTGAAGTGTTTGCAGATCCAGCAGGGTATGACAGCTCTAAGGCCAAGTTTGAAGAATGGTGGATGAAGATGAAGGCATGGCTGGAAATGAATGCAACAACTGTTCCAGCAGGAAGTTATGAGGCAGTAGTTACCATTCTCTCACAGCTCAAAGGAGCAAAGGCAGGGCAATTTGCCCAAATCTGATTAGTACAAGGAAGAGCCTACATGTGGGCCACCCTTACCAATGAAGTCAAGGGGTTATTCAGAAGTACAAACCAACAAGACTGGGCACGTGACCAGTTGCACTGACTTTATCAGAAGGAGACATCCACCAACGACTTCATTGTCAAATGGAAAAGTCTATATCAGCAGGCAAAGATTAATACCACTCACGCCATTGAGCTGTTGGAGAAAAATGTCAGAGGCTCCATCATCATCCAAATCTTCAGAGAAAGGAAGTGGAGAGACATGGTCACTGCTTATCTAAGAGAGATACATGAGACAAGTACAATACAAGAAGCCCTTGATTTCATTCAAGGTAGAATGAGCCAGTGCAGCTCAAATTTCCAATCTAAGAAAGACCCCAACACTATGGATATTGGGCAGCATGAACAACCGCATGTTACAACTGCAGCAAAGAAGGACATTTTACCAAGAATTGTCCAAAACCGATTAATGCATGCCCCTCCTGCAAATGGCTAGAGGATAAGCACAAGAAGGGCTGCAGCAAAGGCAGCCACAATGCACATGAAGCACATATGTCCTGGGATGATGGTAAAAGCACCACAAGCGATGATGACAAAGAGGTCTGCAAGGCCTCAAAAGACAAGAAAGGAAAGAGCAAGGACTTTCAACAATCCATCAAGAATATGACATACAATGAGGCCCTCACATGGTTCAAGGTGAGTGAGTCGCTCAAGTCAGAAAAAGCCTGAGCCTGAGGAACTTATCTGGGTGTTCTGAGGATTTCCATAATAAGTATTCTCCCCTTTTGATTGAGGAGTTGCAAGACAACTCAGCTGAATCCATCTACTCTTACACATCAGAGGGGCCTCCTAGTGAGCTTGCCAGAGACATTAAACCTGGGCTTAATTCATCTTTCCCCAAAGAAAAGAAAATTATGCAAACCCCATCCCTCAGTCACTTTTCTGAAATCTCAAAAGAAGTATTTTTACATAATGTCAATCCTACATGGGAAATTATGCTACCAATCAAAGTTGCTCCCTTATCACAAAGAAAATCACTTATCAAAGTGGATGCACTGTGTCATATCCCAAAATATTACAAGTCCAACTCCGTCCTCCATCCACACCTCCATACCAACTCTAGTACAATTTCCCTCTAGACACAACCCCTGACTCTTGGACCTCCTTTCTTATCTCTGTCCCATTGTTCCTTTTTGATCATGTGACCCTTTGTTCTGTAATAGTGTTAGTCTCAGTAATATTCACATTCCAATATTCTTTACCAATCCCTTACACTCTGTTACTCATCCTATGCTCCTCCGAAGTATATACAGTAAGTTCTTAGAATCCTGCTTGTACTCTTTAGTTTGAATATTAACTTAGATTCAACTCCTTCCTCTTGAGTCTTGAAGACTCTCCTCCAATCCTACTTGACTTTACTGTCTACAGTGTTAAGTCTTACCTCCGACCTCCGACCCTTTGTAAATCTGGGACTAACTCTGACAAGGGCACAGTACATACACTGAAGCCAAAGTCCCATATGCCTTGATCAACTCTGGAGTTCTGGAGTTATCTTGGAGTTGACCTGGTCTTGACACACTGCTTGACAGTGGTGCCAATGCAATCTTTATAGACAGATCTTGGGCAGAGAAAGCCAAACTCCTCCTTATGAAATTATGACATGCCATTCCTGTTTTTAATATTGACAGAACCAAGAACTCAGCAGGCAATATCACGCACACAGTGGATTTAATGATCAAGTATCAGGGTCATCATGAGAAAGTCATAGCAGAAGTCATGGAACTCAGAAAGAATGCTCTAATCCTCAGATTTGCTTGGCTAGTGTCACAATCCCAAAATAGATTGGGTCAAGGGTACAGAAGACATCCAATACCAAGTGCACGCTACTATCCATGTCCTAGAGCAAAAGCCAAAGGTGGAAGAAACAGCTGAGAATCTCATTCCCCCTCAATATCATAACTATCTAAAAGTGTTTAGCAAGCGAGAATCTGAAAGAATGCCAGTTAGAAAACTGTGGGACCACATCATCAATATGAAAGACATGTTCCAACCAAAAAAGGGGCGTATCATTCCTTTATCCCTGCAGGAGCAGGAAGTCACAGCATTCCTAGATGATCAGCTGAAGAAAGGCTATATCTGTCCCTTCAAGTCTCCCCAGGCGTCCCTGGTTTTCTTCATCCCTAAGAAGGATGGCAAGAAGAGAATGGTACAGGATTACTGATATCTCAATGAGCACACTGTCAAAAATAACTATCCTTTACCACTCATATCCCAATTGGTGGATAAGCTCAAAGGAGCAAAACTATTTATGAAGATGGATCTAAGATGGGGCTACAATAATGTCCATATCACAGAAGGTGATGAATGGAAGGCCACTTTCATCTGCTACAAAGGAGCATTCGAACCCTTAGTCATGTACTTCAGGTATGCAATTCGCCAGCCACATTCCAGGCTATGATGAATGAGATCTTCACTGATATGGAAGATGTGGTAGTGGTCTACATCAACGACCTGTTAATATTCACCAAGACAGACAAATAGAATGAACATGATAGACTTGTGCACAAAGTATTGTGGAGATTAGAAGAAAATGACCTTTTCATAAAGCCAGAGAAATTCTTCTTCTCAATAAAGGAAGTAGAATTCCTAGGCATAATGGTCAGTGAAGATATAATTAAGATGGATTCAATTATGTTTTTGTCTACAAGCCTGGCACTACAAACACCAAAGCAGATGCCCTCTCTAGGAGAGAAGATCACACGCTAGGCATAGAAGATGATAACAAGGAAATTACAATGATTCTGCCAGAGCAGATATGAACCATCCCAGTTGAAATCCACAATGAAGGTGAATAAATCCTCATTTTCATAAGAAAGAAGTTACACATGCTCAAAGAGAGTGAAGTTACAAAATTATGCAAGAAGCATGGCGTCTGCTGAATTAACAATGAATCAAGAAGGAAAAGTCTTTGTACCTGATGACAAAGCAATCCATTTATCTATTATGAAATTCCTTCATGACTCACCAGTGGCAGGTCATCCCAATTATGAAAAACCATTGAGCTTCTCAGAAGAAGTTACTGGTGGCGAAACATGACTGTTTATGTCAAAGATTATATATTGTGATGCAATCGATGCACTCACATGAAAGGAAGAAACAAGGCCCCAGCTGGCATCCTGCTCCCTTTGCCCTTGCCTGATGGACTCTGGCAGGATGTTACTGCTGATTTCACCACAGATCTTCCCCCATCAAATGGATCTGACTCCATCCTAGTAGTGGTTGATCAATTCTCTAAAGAAACTGTTTTTATTCCATGCAACAAGACAGCTACATTGCTAGATACCACCAAGCTATATTTACATCATGTCTGGAAGAACCATGGACTTCCCCAGTTGATTGTATCAGACTGTGGACTGCAGTTCACTTCCTAGGTGATGCAAGATGTTTGCAAGTGCCTTGACAGATGGGAAAACAGAGCGAATGAACAGGGATCTCCAGCAGTACCTGCATATGTTCTGCACTGAGAAGCAGAATGAATGGTCGGACTGGTTCACTATCGCTTAGTTCTTGTACAACTCGAAGATCTCAGCATCTTCAAAGAAAACCCATTTTGAGGTCACATGTACATTTGTCCCTAGAATGGGAGTAGAACAATGTGTCTCCAAGGCACCAGCTGCCATGGACATTGCTGAACTTCTCAGAAAAACCCTACAGGAAACAAGGAAAAGTCTGAAAGTGTCCCAAGAGCATATGAAAGCTCAAGCAGACAAGCATAGATCTGATGCTCCACAATATCAGATTGAAGATAAGGTCTGGCTAGCTACAGACAACTTGTGCTTGATGCACCAAAGCAAGAAACTTATGGAACAGTGGCTGGGCCCCTTCCTGATAGTTGATCTCGTGGGCCCCAATGTGGTTACAGCACTTTGCAAATCTCTGTGGAAAATGCACCACAGAAAACTCGTTGGCTAAGGATTGCCAAGATAGGACCCCAAAGGTGTTGTCACACATGTGATGTGTGATCAGTGTAGCAAGTTGCGTCTCTTTGCCTGCACCATGTCACCGACACTGGAGCCCGCTCAGGAAGAGGAAAAAGTCCATACATTCAATGTATCACTACTATTTACACTCTCCTCAAAAAGACTGCTACTAGGGGTGCTCACAGAGTGGCCACTGCAAAGGAAGAAAAGTCGGTCAAGGTCAAAGAGTTATCTTTTGCTATCAACGAGGCCAACTACGTCGATTTTCTGACCAGTCTGCTTGAAAAACATGGACAGGAGCAGTACAAGGTGTCGGAAAAATGTTGCTTCCCATTCAAGTACGTACCGCCGAAGTCGAAAGGGTCAGTTCTTTTTTTATCTTTTTGGCAGCACCCTGAGTCTGATGTGTACTAGTCAGTGCTCTGGTGATGGAATGGACATTGACAACGAGTCCGACTACAAAGAAATGGTACAAAAGATACATGAACATGGCATTAGCAGTACAAAGATATTCGTCAATATGAAGGATGTTGAAAAGCTCCTGATGTTGAGTGCTGGCGGCGCGGTGGAGGATGAAGAGGACGAGACTGCACCCATTGTGGAAGCTAGCATGGTATATATGTCCCCATCACATGCTACTTGGGCACTAATACTACAGATTCAGAGCTCGAAGGTTTCGGACATGGACGCACATCTCATGCAATTCCACCTTATGCTTCAAACTCGTTACAAGAATGAATTTGATGATGGATACACACTGTACGTTGGTCCAATGGAACTGGTTACGCTCACACCTAGTTTGATAATGGACTGGTGTCATGCACTGGTATTATTTTTTTCGTCACTGCTGCATTGTTGGAAGACTAATGCTTTTTGGATACAGGATGCAGGGCACGCTATGCTAAGTACCCCACCGAATATCGAGTCATTCAACTTGGTGATGAAAGGGACCCCTCTGCATCCGTCCCAAAAGGCTCAACCACCATCTCAGCCAGCACTGCTGAATGGCGTCAACATCAACTCATTGACCTCGGTACTCTTGCTGCAAGTGCTCACGAACTTGAGCTCTGGCCTTGTTCACCCCACTGCAGCAGCCACTCAGCCTGTCACTCCTAGTCACAATCCTCAGTGTCCGCCTCCGGTAACACCTCGCAAGCCAGCCATTCCAGTGCTGCCACCATCCCCTTCAGATCTCAAATGATTCCTTACCTATGCTGAAACCTACTTCAGTGTAGAGGATTTGGCCTGCTACAAGGAACCCCTTAGGCTTGAAAGTATTGGACTGGATATCCTTGCCGACGTAGATGAGAAGACATTGGGCAGAATTGGTATTTTGATAGGTGATATCGCTCGTCTCAAAAAATGTAGCATCACTTGGTGGAATGGACAGGACACAAAGCACAAACGGAGCAGCACCGGATTAACATCTTCAGACACCAAGCTGACCAATAATAGGACCCGGATTGCGTCTCCACTGCGAAAAAAAGGTTGCATATGAGAAGTGCTATCATGAAGGTGGAGGTTCCTGCTTTACTGGGCCAATGATGGAGGCAGGTGATGCTAATCCCAATGCTGATTACAATCTATATTACAAGTGCGACACGCAAAATCAGTGGCTTCCTGTTCTGCACAGTTTTGTAGTCATTGAGGACAGCAATGAGGATGAGGACAATATGCTTCCATTCTGATAATACTATGTAGAGATTTACATAGTACACTATGCAATATATCCAGATGCATGAAAATAGCCTTCAGCCTTGTCCAGTGTAATGCTCTGACAAGCACGCATGATTGCCATTATGGACAGATCTCCATCGTGGCAGCACAAGTAAGCTTTGATTGCTGAAAACACCTGTTCAATGGGATGGTAATCGGGTGAGTATGGTGGCAAGTAGATACGTTTACACACTAAGACAGATCAGTAGAGTATAATGTACTATTACAATTTTACTTACAGTGGATGTCTTCCACCAGTGCCTGGACTTCTTCACCATGGTGGATGTGACAGTTGTCCATGATAATGACACTATGTGGGCCAGGATATGCAGTGGTGTAAGGCATCTAGAAAAAAATTGAATGTCTTTATCTCTCTGATGAAAATAGATGTTACATACCACGCATTCCCATAAGAATCATAGAAAGCGTGGGCCATCAACTGGGCCCTCAATAATGTCATAGCTGATTATACCATCCAAAGTGATGGCGGGAAGGATTGAGTAGCGTACACCACATATAAAGTACTGGGAACCATAGCAACATTGTCCCTGAGTTGACCATCCACAAGGGTGAGACAATGTTCTTCGATCCTTTGCGGCTTCATCAACAAAGAGCAGCATTTCTGCATTGCGTGCTTCCACCCCAATCTGATTCATGTAGAGTGCATGCAATTCATCACTCTGCTCAGCAGCGGAGAATGACATTCCTTTTCACATGATTTCGAGGTGCTGCAGAGCATGGAAAATAGTAGATATTGTAGTGAACACATGGCGCTTCTCCCACAATTCCTTTTGAAGCTCATCGAGATAGATGATATTGAATCATGTTGTGAATGAAAGCAATGTCTTCTTGGCTGAGGATGCAAGGATGTCCAATGGGACAGGAATAGGCATAAGGGCTGGAGATGGTGCCAAAATTTTTGTAGAGCTGAAGCGTACTGTAAGCAAGCGTTTTCTTGAGATCAAGGGTGGTGCAGATGTCTTTGATGGAGCGGCCTTGCTCGTAAAGAATGAGGATCTTGTATTTTGTGTCATTGGGGACAGAGTGAGTTGGCATGGTGTGATGGGTCAGAGTGCAAGTGTGACGTGGCCTGCTTGCAGCTCACTCACTGAGATGAGTTTGGGGTCCTGACATTGGCAATTTCTAGCCAACAAGTTTTCTGTGATGCATTTTTCACAGAGATTTGCAAAGCACTGTAAGCTGAAGCTTTCCAGGGGAATGAAAATCCATAATGTTGTGAAAATTTCTCATGTCAAACCTTACAAGGAACAGTTGCCTGAATAGCCAGCAATCTGGCCAGGACTGGTTGACATCACTGAAGACCAAGATGAAGTTCATGAAGTAGATTATCTTGTCGACTCCTGATTGAAGGGACAACGTCTCGAATACCTTGTGCACTGGAAATGCTACTCAGACAAGGATCAGACATGGGAATCCCTTGGGAATCTTAGTAGTGCTAAAGATGCTATTCATGAATTTCACATCCTCCATCCCAACACCCCCCGCCGACTAGCAATGGATTTTGCACAATTCAAGAAGTTATTTAACTCCTATGACAATTGTACCAAACAAGACAAACCATCCTTGAATTGCCTGGAAGTCGATCCCTAGAAGGGGGGTAGTGTAATGAACAGTATATTCCAAGCCCCTATGCTTTTGAACTTAGTTGTTTTTCTCTCTATGATCTTATCTTATCATCTTATCTCATCTTACTCTTCACATGTGCAGCTTGTCTCACTTCACAGCTTCACCCATTCCCACTGTCACAGGTTCTCTTTCATCTCCATTTCATCATATGTTTCACATCTTCACAAAAGTGTTTGATCACACTTCTCTTCCATTCTTTCATACATGCATTTCACCTCATATTTCACCTTCGTTTCCATTCCATGGCTGCACCATGCCCTTGATACACATTTCATGCATATGTTCCATCTCCGTGCCCTATGCCCTATTCCCCTTTTGTCTCTGGATCATTAGATACATTCACAACATACACATACTACAGGATAATACTTAAGGCTCGATGCTTGATCATGCCAAGTGTTCTGAATGGCAACACAGGTCCAAGTCACCCAACCCATGGTAGGTTGTCATTCCACAGAATCCCACAGGCTGGACTCATCATCCCAGACATTCCAGTCCTTAGTCCTGATGGTATGAGGCAACCTCGGAAGGAGTCATGGCAAGACATTGTCAAGCATTGGACAATTGGGAACTCTGCCCTCAGCCTCCATACCCCCCTCAGGGACTGGCCACCTGAGTGGTTTCAGGGGGGCAATTGCATCTTCACAAACAAGCACTTCAAGCAGTCAGTGTAATGAACGGTATATTCAAAGCCCCTATGCTTTTGGACTTAGTCAGTTTCTTTCTATGTTCTTATCTTTTATCTTATCTCTTTTTACCCTTCACCTGTACCATCTCACTTCACAGCTTCACCTATTCTGTTACACTAAGCGTAGAACCTAGCTTTATCAGGAGGAGTCACGTGACGAACGACGGAGAAAGTCGGAAGATAGTTCTGCCCTAGGTCCTAATGTTACCCTAGCGGCGCAGTGGAATTGAAGAGTCTACTGCACTTGGTAGGTGAAGAGACTATGAGAAGGGTCTCAACAAGTAGACTCGCGAGTCCACAAGCAGATTGGGCTAGATACTACACTTGTATTGTGTAGAACTAACTGGGGAAAAGTACTAGTACACTGGGCGCTTATATACATATGAGCGGACCCTGAATAAGGAGTCCTAAAGGGGAAACGGAACAGCGGAACGCCGTTCTAAAAGGGAATGTGTCCATAAAGGAAACTGGGTCAAGGGGAGGAATGGAAAGGAATGGAATGGAACAAAAAGGAAGACATACTGCGGACTGCGCAAAGGATCAGGAGTCCCGGTTGGAATAGAAGATCAGAAGGTGAACGGGACTCTGTCTATGTATCAAAAGAATCAGAAGGCAAATTGAAGAAATGGAGGAAATTGGAATCGGGGTCGTCGGAAAAAGCAGAAGAAATCCATGAGGTGAACTCGTGTTCCTCAGCCTCAGACATCCAGGGGATTTCTGTAACATTGTCCCCTTTGTATGTCTGAGACACCGTCTCAGAATCCAACACTTCCATCGTCGCTGTTGGTCTTGTCAGGGTCCCTGCCATTAACTCTGGAGAGGTACACCGGACAAGCGGCTTGAATATGTCCGGGAGAGTTGTGTCCACAGTGGGGACATCGGTAGGAGGGAGAGAAGGGACGAAAGTGGTTGGGGCTGCCGCAGACGAAGCAGCGGACAGCTGCGCCATTGCGACGTTGAGGGAGCGCAATTCCTCGGACAGATGTGGCGGTAAGTCACTCATTGCCTGCTCTGAATACGGGGGTGAGCAAGTCGGCAAGCCGAGAGAAGTCGAGGTCACTGGGAGGAGAGGATCGGTGTTGGTGAAGTGGGGATGGAACGGGAAGGGGTTGGCTTTCTTCCGAGGTCGCTGCAGTAGCAACTCCGGAGTCAGGGTTCGGAGTAGAGTCAATGGTAGACGACTCGAGGGTAGAGGATTCCGAGACTTCAGGAGAAGGGGGCGTAGCAATGTGGAGGAGCCAGGCTCGTTGCTCCTCAGTGCAGAGTCCAGCAGCGGCAGAGAAGATTCACTGCATGACTTCCTCTGGGACAAAGCAGAAAAAGCAGGAGAAGTTGGTATTTGCAAGGATTGTAAGGACCTTGTACCGCTGAGCGATGAGCCACTCATTCCAATGAAGGGCGTCGGCGGGCGAAAGGTTGGTGGCCATTGCCAAATGGAGTCTACCACTGGAGTAGTTGTGGTAGAGGCGAATGAGACCTTTGCAGATGATGGACCGACTGTTCCTAAAGTCCGCGCTTTGTTCGATCAGGAGGAGTGCCGAGGGGTCTTCGAGGACTGACGCGAAGATGACATGCTTTTCCCAGAGAGTAAAATAAGGGAGGGAGGAAAGGGGGTAGACAACAGTTCCGGATGGGGAGGGGGACGTGGTGGTGGTGGACGACATAAGAAAAATCAACAAACTGAAGAAACAAATAAACTCCTGGGCGCTTAAGTACCCAAGAGGAAATCCAAACTTGAAAATGGAACAAGTGGGGTGGAGCGGAAACGGAAAGAAGCACGGAGGAAACGGAGTTCCATGGCTTCTTCGGAACAAACAGGATTGGGTGGAGTTGGGACTGCGGACTGCGGACTGCGGACACAGCACAGGGGAGATAGGGCCACTGCGGAGGAGGTTAAAGAGGTGAGTAATACGCATATGGCCGTCCAGGACTCCCACTGATGCAGTGGGTGTCAAGGTTACACATATGTACACAAGTTCACATGGACATGACCATCCAGGACTCCCACTGGTGCAATGGGTGTCAAGGTTTTATTTTTTTACATGACTTCACATGAGCATGGCAGTCCAGGACTCCCACTGGTGCAATGAGTGTTAAGGTTTCAAACATTTA
>JBBPRV010000578.1:0-17493 GCA_038093235.1 Boletus harrisonii
AAGATTGGAAAGGAACAGAACTCTGTTGGACAAGGATCACTAAGGATCAAAGGAATCAGAAGGAAGATCAAAGAAATGGGCAAAATCAGAAGTGGAGTCCTTGGGTTCCCACGCAGTTACCCACGAGTTGAACTTGTGCTCCTCGGCCTCGGTCATCCAGAGAATTTCTGTAACACTTGCCTCTCGAGGAGTATGCCAGGAAGCTCAATATCTCTGATGCAGAGGCAGTGAACTCTCTCAAGATTGTCTATGGGAAAGCATACGAAGACAGGATGCCTGTCGAAACCACTGAAAGTGTGGCTAGACTTGTAGTCGAAGAAGACACTGTTGAGCCCACCATTTATTACAACAAAGGGGCTAATGCGGAACCACAGGGTTTTTAAATGGAGGGAAAGCATCAGTGTCTTCACCCTCCTTTACAATTGCACCTGTATTTGTATCTGGAAAGAATTCATGATTGATCTTGATTCCTGTTTCTCTTTCCGGATCAAACCACAAAATCACTGAAATGCATGCTCTCATTGACTATGGAGCAACTGGGTGCTTTGTAAGCACAGCCCTCATCCATCAGCTTGGCTGGGCAACACAACACTTACTGAAGCCTCTGACAGCTCATAATGTGGATGGAACTGTCAATTAAGGAGGACTCATACAAAGAACGACAATCATACATCTTCATATCGGAGAAAATGTGGAGAAGAGACTCTTCTACCTTGTACAGGCCAATGAGGACGTCATCTTAGGACTTCCTTTGCTATACCACAACAACCCGACCATTGATTGGTCAACCGGAATGGTCTCATTGCCCCTTGTCAAAGGGATATCAAGACCAAAAGAGGACACCAAAACACAGTGATATCTCCTGCATTATAACCTTGTATCCGAGGATGCTATCTTCTACCAGCTGGTTGATGATCTAGCCGTGTCCATGGGAGTGCTACCTCCCTTGGAAATTAACCGAACCACCATCTTGACTTCCATCACTGCTGATCAGGAGAAAAAGGTCATTGAGCTACCACCGAAATTCAGTGAATTTCGTGATGTCTTCACAAAAGCAAAAGATGTTCCACTTCCTCCCCACCAACCATTTGACCACACCATCAAACTTGACGAATCCTTCATCCCAAAACAAGCCAAGAACTATTCCTTGAACCCGAAGGAAATGGAGGTGTTGAAAGGCTTTGTCGAAGAAAACTTATGAGAAGGAAAGATTATTCCATCAAAGCCTCCCCAGGCTTCTCCGTTCTTCTTTGTGCCGAAGAAAGATGGAACCTACTGTCCTTGCCAGGATTATAGGTACCTCAATTCTCACATGATCAAGAACACTTATTCCCTTTCTCATATCGCTGACCTCATCAACACCTTGAAGCACTCGCAGTACTTCACCAAACTTGATATCTGTTGGGGCTATAACAATATCTGAATTCACCCTGAGGATCAATGGAAGGCCACCTTCACTACCCCTCTTGGTCTCTACAAGCCCACCATAATGTTCTTTGGGCAATGTAACTCTCCTCCGACATTCCAAGCGTTCATGAACCATATCTTTGCTGACTACCTTGCAGAAGGTTGGCTTATCATTTATATGGATGACTTGATGGTTCATTCCAAGGACTATGATGAACATGTCAAATGAGTTCACCTTGTCCTCCAACGCCTTAGGGAACACAAACTAGGCATCAAGCTGGAAAAGTGCACTTTCTGCACTCCAAAAGCCAAATACCTTGGAATGATTATTGGAGAAGGTGAAGTTTCTATGGATCCTGTGAAACTTATTGCCATTGAAGAATGGATTTCCCCTCGTTCCATTAGTACAGTATGCTCATTTATGGGCTTCTGCAACTTTTATAGGAAGTTCATCCTGGATTTTTCGAACATTGTGCAGCTGATTCTCTCTTTGATGAAGAAGAATGCCACCTGGCAATGGTTACCAGATCATGAGGCTTCTTTTTAGAAACTCAAGGACACATTCCTCCGTCAGCCCATATTGTGATACCCCAACACTGACCATCCATTCTATGTGATGATGGATGCTTCTCTATGTGCCTCAGGTGCCATCCTGATGGAAAAAGATGGCAATGGCGATCTTCATCCCTGCGCCTACTACTCAAAGATCTTTGCTCCGGCTGAGTGAAATTACAATATCTATGACCATGAACTCCTCACCGTCATATGAGCCCTTGAGGAATGGAGACAATACCTCACAGGCATTCATCACCCAGTTACAGTGATCACGGACCATAGGAACTTGACGTACTTCAAGTCTCCTCAGAATCTCTCTCGCCAACAGGCTCGCTGGTCAATGTTCTTGCAGGACTTTGACCTCCGCTGGGACAATAAGCCTGGCTCTGCCATGGGTCCCGCAGATGTGCTCTCCCGTTGGGATGTCATCAATACATCTGCCAACAACACCAAAATCACTCTCCTCCTGGACATTCCTGTCACTATGGACGTCTCTGATGTAATCATCGGGCAAATGGATGTTCTCATCGCTGAGAAGATTGCCAACAACACTGCTGATGATCCCCTTGTCACTGACACCATTAAAGCCTTAACCGAAGGCAACTTGCTTCTCCCTCATGCCTCCCCAAAGGATTGGACCTTCCTTGACAGTGCCTTGTACTTCAAGGGCCATCTCTATGTTCCTGAGCCCACCTGGCAGGACCTTGTAAGATCCCTCCATGATTCACCTGCTGGGGGTCATGGAGGGTATTTCCGCACTGTTCACCTTGTGCAGTGCAATTATTGGTGGCCTGGTCTGACCACCTTTGTTTGTCGCTTTGTCACAGATTGCACTATTTGTCAAGCGAACAAGGTCAACACTCATCCAGTGGCTCCCGATTTATGTCCTATCTCCTCCTCCATGAGTCGGCCATTCCAGCAGATTTCCTGTGACATGATCACCGACCTCCCCCTATCCTCTGGTTTTGATTCTGTGCTGGTCATGGTCGACCATGGGCTTATTAAGGGGGTGATTTTCATCCCTGGTAACAAAGCTATTGATGCAGCAGGGATAGCATCCCTCTTTTTCAAGAACATTTTCTGTCGATTCAGACTCCATGACAAGGTTATCTCTGATCGAGGACCTCAATTTGCTTCTGCCTTTGTGAAGGAACTTGCCTGACTCCTTTCCTATGACGTCACCCTCTCCACTGTGTACCATCCACAGACCAATGGAGAATCCGAATGAGTTAACCAAGAACTCGAAACCTAAATTCGCATCTTCTGCCAAGGAAACACCTCAAAGTGGGCTGAGCTCCTGCCTATGGCTGAGTTCTCCCACAATTCTGCCATCCACTCTGTCACCAACATCACCCCGTTCTCTCTGATGCATGGGTATGAACCCCATGCTTACCCCCCGATTGGAACCACTTTTCTTCCCGCCTTGGAAAAGTGGTTGGAAATCCTTGATGCTGCATGAAAGGGGGGGGGGAATTTATGGCTGGGATGCTTCAGTTGTTCTTTCAGTCCAGAGGCATCACTCATCAGACCTCTGTTCCTCACACCCCTCAGCAGAATGGTCATGCAGAGAGGTTCAATTGAACTTTGCTTGAAAAAGCAGAAGCCATTCGCCAACATGCATGTTTGCCATGTTCTTTCTGGCAGGATGCTGTTGAGACTGCACTTCATATCTACATATAATCGACAACCAATGCATCGTCATGAATGGAAGACTCCTGTTGAGCTATTCAATGGAGACAAACTGATGTTTCCTACTTCAGGGTATTTGGTACACATGCATATGTTTTTATATCTCCAGAACAGTGACAAGATAAGTTGTCTCCCAAATCTGAGAAGATAATCTTTATTGGGTATGAATCTAATACTAAAGGCTATCGCTTTTGGTCTAAGAAGAGGAGACACATGTTTATCTCGACAAATGCCATCTTTGATGAGGAAGTTTTTCCTTATTGTCTCAGAGACAAAGAAGACAGACCTACCCCTATTTCAGTTGAAGAAGACCCCACAGATGACCTTATTAAGGATAACACTCGACCAAGGGATCTGGAACCCTCTCAAGATATACTCGTACCTATACCATCAATACCATTAGAACTAGGTCATCAATCTGATCAACCATGTCCATTTGATGATGGGCAATCATCAGGACCACAACCACCATCCACAACTCCTTGGGAATCACCAGAGCTACTATCACTGCTCTTCTATGACTCCCCAGAATCTTCTACTGATCCACCATCCTATCATACTTCACCATTTCAACCTGCTGTTAAACAGACTCAATCTGAAACAGGTCATCAGAGTTCTATTACAGATCACCATTAGCATAAGCATTATATGGTTACTGATTTGCCTCCTGAAGAGGAGAGACAAGGATCTTTGGATCTCTTACCTTGAACATGGTTACCTCCCTGTCAACAGACTGACAAGACCTTACCTGAGTTTAGATCATGACCTCATCAGCATCATCCTACTAGGAATGAATGGTCCACTTTTATACCTGTTGCTGAACAGAGACGATCCTCTTGCATTCCTGTGCTCAGAATTCTTCCTGATCATGCATATGGGGATAGACCAGCTATTGACATTGAGACTGATATGTCTAGAGGCCTTGATACTATCCAGGAGGAGCCAACCAACATGATGGATGTCACTCTGACTAATGAAGAAGAAGACCTTGGACAAATGTATAGTTCCAAGTGGATGAGACAGCTTTTTAACATGACTGTTGGATCAGGTTCCATTCATAAACAGTTTAAAGATGTTCTGAAACTCTCCAAACAGGAACAGAACTTATGGATGATTGCAATGCAGGAGGAGATTAAGTCCCTCGCTGATTGCAAGGTTTGTACACTGGTAGACCTACACTGAGCAACAAAACTGTTGCAATGTTTGCAACATTTGGATTGTCAAGCTAATAACTTGGAAGGTATTGATCCTAGACCCATGAACCCAGGTATCATTAGAAAGCACTGATCGAGGGCTTTCCAAAGATATATATATTGCTTAGGTAATTCTTACTCTATCAGGCAATATTCTAAACTTAATCAAGGGTACTCATTGCAACAGTTTTGTTGCTGATGTTGTAAAGTATGGAAACTCTATGTTGCCACAAGCTATTACATAAGAAATGACTCATGTGATGCATAATAAGTTCAACATGATGTAAACACATCCAAATACCACCGCTTTGTCCACTACCACCATCATGAAATCCAATTGATTGAAAGTATGCCTAGAAGGGTTCAGGAGGTCATCAAGGCTGATGGAGGATATACTTCATACTAGTTTGTAATGTGCTTAATATCAGCAACAAAGCTGTTGCAATGAGTATCCTTGATTAAGTTTAGAATATTGCCTGATAGAATAAGAATTACCTAAGCAATATATATATCTTTGGAAAGCCCTCAATCAGGGTGTTCTAATGATACCTGGGTTCATGGGTCTAGGATCAATACCTTCCAAGTTATTAGCTTGACAATCCAAATGTTGCAAACATTGCAACAGTTTTGTTGCTCAGTGTACCTAAGGGTCATAAACCCATCAAAGGGAGATGGGTATTTGCTGTAAAATCTGATGGTCACAAGAAAGCTAGATTTGTTGCAAAAGGATTTATGCAAGTCTTCAGAATAGACTATGAAGAAACCTTCTCTCCAGTTGCAAGGTTTGAAACCTTTTGACTTCTTATTGCTCTAGCTGCACTTCATGATTGGGAACTCAAAGCCCTAGATGTAAAGACCGCCTTTCTTTTTGGCAAGCTGGATGAAGAAATTTACTTGGATCAACCAGAAGGTTTCATGGTTAAAGGTCAGGAGAAAAAGGTTTGTCACTTGAGGAAAGCAATATATGGTTTGAAGCAAGCTGCCCATCAATGGAACAAGCAGCTTCACCACTCTCTCCTGGAGATGGGATTCCTCAGATATAAATCTGACCCAGGAACATATTTCAAGATCATTGGTGATGATTTGATCATCTTACTCATTTATGTTAATGATGCTTTATAAGGAGAGTGCAAAATCTCCTTTGGTGCAGAGACAACAGCAAAGGGTGAACCAGTGAGGAGAATACTCACTTAGGGTGCTTTGCAGTATGAAGGACTGTTGCTTGATAGCTATTCACTCGGTGGGAGGAGAGAAGAGCTTAGATTCTGAGTACGAAAGTACTCAGGTTTAAGTAGTGTCTAGCTACTGTTTGTATCTATTGTGATATCCTTCTAAATAGAGAAGGTGGTACGATTGTGAAATAATTGTGAGAACAAATGGTGCAATGTGCAGTAATGAGAGATAAAGGCCATTGGCTATTAGCCATGATGGCATGATAATCGCATGATATGACACCATCTGGATAAGAATAGAAATGGTGTCATAGTTATGTCATAAAGGTCTAGAACTTGTGACGTCATGGGTCTAGAATGTATTAGTAATCATGAAGAGCGACCCAGACAAGATAAGATAATAATTATTGAATCATAGATTCTCAATACTTTATTCATGGGTAGTAACAAGACACAAGTCCTTGCTCACAAATCTCAATTCATGAAACATTGGAAATCAAGGGATCTTGGTCAAGCAACTGAGTACTTGGGTATGAGGATTACTAGAGATTGCAAGAAACAAACAATCTCTTTAGACCAAACCTGCTATGTGAAGAAAGTCATTCAACGATTTGGTCAGGAGAATTGCAAGCCAGTCTCTGTACCTCTTCCTACCGGATATAATCTGAGAAATCCTACTCTTCGCAGTCACTATCAGTCAGTCATTGGATCACTGTTATACATCATGCTGGGTACTCGACCAGACATAGCCTTCACAGTTATCAAAATGTCTCAGTTCTCCTCCAACTCTATGGAGGAACATTTGCAAAAGGTGCTCTATATTGTGCACTATCTATCATCCTTTAAGGATCTTTGCATCTCATACTCTGAACATGGTGACCAAAACGGTTTATGTGCTTACTCTAATACAGATTGGAATGGAGATGTTGGAACATCACGCTCTACTACTGATTATGCCATTTTCTTAGGAAACAGCATTGTATCATGGCTATCTAGGCGACAACAACAAGGTACACTTTCTTCCACCAAAGCAGAATATTGTTGTTACAGAAATCCCCTGGATGTCCGAGGCCGAGGAACACGAGTTCGCCTCGTGGGTTTCTTCTGCTTTTCCTGACGACCCCGATTCCGATTTCCTCTGATTCTTCGATTTGCCTTCTGATTCTTTTGACTCATAGATGGAGTCCTGTTCACCTTCTGATCTTCTATTCCAACCGGGACTCCTGATCCTTTGCGCAGTCTGCAGTATGTCTTCCTTTGTTCCATTCCGTTCCATTCCGTTCCTTCCCTTAACCCAGTTTCCTTTATGGACATATCCCCTTCTAGAACAGCACTCCGCTGTTCCATTTCCCCTTTAGTGCAATACAAGTGTAGTATCTAGCCCAATCTGCTTGTGGACTTGCAAGTCTACTTGACGAGACCCGTCTCATAGTCTCTTCGCCTACCAAGTGCAGTAGACTCTTCGACTCCTTTGCGCCGCAAGGGTAACACTGGACCTTGGGCAGACCAAACCTTCCGACTTTCTCTGTCATTCGTCACGTAACTCCTCCGGATAAAGCTAGGTTCTACGCTTAGCATAACAATTGTGGCATGACCAAAGGTTGCTAAACAACTTTGCTGGATACATAATGTCTATGAAGAATTACATTTCAAGATAGGTCCACTACCATTTTGTGTTGACAATCAAGGTGCTATGTGTTATAGAAATCCCCTGGATGACTGAGGCCGAGAAACACGAGTTCAACTCATGGATAACCGTGTGGGAACCCGAGGACTTCACTTCTGATTTTGCCTGCTTCTTTGACCTTCCTCCTGATTCCTTTAATCCTTAGAGATCCTTGTCCGATGGAGTTCCGTTCTCCTTCTGCTCTTCTCTTCCAACCAGAACTCCTGATCCTTTGCACTGTCCGCAGTATGTCTTCTCTTGTTCTGCTTCTGTTTCCTTCCACAGTCTACCCTTGACCCCATTCTCTTTATGGACATATCCCCTTCTAGAACAGCACTCCGCTGTTCCGTTTCCCCTTTAGAACTCCTTATTCAGGGTCCGCTCATTGTATATAGATGCCTAGTGTATTTGTACTTCTCCCCGGTTAGTTCTACGCAATACAAGTGTAGTATCTAGCCCAATCTGCTGGTAGATTGTGATCTACTTGTCGAGACCCTTCTCATAGTCTCTACGCCTATCCAGCGTTATAGACTTTGATAAGCTCTGAGGATAACATGGCCCTCAAGTTCAAGATTTGCTATTTTACTCGTTGTTCGTCACGTGACTCTTGCCGATAAAGCTAGGTTCTACGCTTAGCGTAACACTATGTTCCTCACTTCAAATCCTGCACAAGAAGGTCGTACAAAACATGTTTGCATGACTGACCACTACATTCATGAATCTGTGGAGTTTGGAGAAATCAAGCTCTACTATGTGCCTATGGATCAGCAGTTTGCTGATATCTTCACAAAGAATCTTGGCAAGCAGAAGTTTGAAGATGGAAAAAAGGCTCTTCGACTCCTTCCCTTTAAATCATAACATGATCTGTTATGCTAAGTGTAGAACCTAGCTTTAATCGGTGAGAGCTTTGTGACAAACAATGAGTAAAGTATCTGGTTGCTAGAGGGCCACAACCTCAAAGCAAGTATTGAAGAGTCTACTGCGCTTGGTAGGCATAGAGACTATGAGAAGGGTCTTGTGAAAGTAGATCACAATCTACAGAGCAGATTGGGCTAGAAACTACACTTGAATTGCATGGAACTAACTGGGGAACTACAAGTACACTGGGCATTTATATACTGTGAGTGGACCCTGAATAAGGAATCTGAAAGGGGAAACGGAACAGCAGAATGCCGTTCTAGAAGGGGATATGTCCATAAGGAGAACAGAGCAGAATGGGTGAACTGCAGAACACGAAAAGGAATGGAATGGAACAAAGGAAGACATATGAAAGGAGAAGAGGAGTTCCAGTAGGAAAGAAGAGCAGAACAGAACAGAACTCCATTGGACAAGGATCACTAAGGATCAAAAGAATTAGAAGGAAGATCAAAGAAGGCAGTGAAATCAGAAGTGGAGTTTTCAGGTTTTCACACAGTTACCCACAAGTTGAACTCAAACTCCTTGGCCTCGGTCATCCAGGGGATTTCTGTAACATTACCCCTGTTATATGCCTGAGACACCATCTCAGAAACTAATGTCTCCACTGTCATCAGTCTGGTTGGGATCCCTGCCATTGACTTGAGAGAGGTAGACTGGACAAGCGGATTGGATATATCCAGGAGTGTAGGTGTTACAGTAGGGGCACTGATTGGCCAGGCATGAGGGGCAAAGGTGACTGGGGTTTCCACAGATGAAGTAGTGCATAGCTGAGTGATTGTGATGTCGAGGGAGTGACACTCCTCAGACAGAAGTGGGGCTGAAGTTTCAGGTGGAGGGCATGGATTGGAAGACGGTTTGAATGGTGTTGACCAACTGAGAGAAGTCGAGGTTGGAAGTGGATCCACGTCCCTGAAATGGGGGTGGAACGAGAATGGGGCTTTGCGACAGAGAGGGGAGACTCTGTGGCAAGGTGTCTGCAGTAGCAACTCTGGAGTCAAGGTTCAGAGTAGATTCAGGAGTGTGAACTCTGGACTAAGGTGTCATGTCGAGTGTTCCTGAGAAGAAGTGCCTTCATTGCTCTGGGCTGTATAATCTGACAGTTGCAGCAAAGATCTGCTGCATGACCTCCTCAGGGACGAGATAGAAGAAGCGAGAGAAGTTAATGGAGGCAAGGAGCTGGAGGACCTTGTACCAGTGTGTGGCAAGTCTGTGGTTCCATCACCATGCATCCTCAATGGAGAGGTCAGTGGTTGTTGCCAAATGGAGCCGACCATGGGAGTAGTTGTGGTAGAGCCAGATGAGGCCAGCGGTGAGAATTTCTCGGTTGTTCCGGAACTCCGCACTTTGTTCAATGGGGAGTAACACTGAGGGGTCTTCAAGGACCAACATGAAGACGACATGTCGTTCATGAAGGAGGAGTTGCAAGATGTAGGACACAGAGATGATGGGCACAGAGATGCCAGAAGCAGAAACATTGGAAGCAGGGGAGATGGACATATCAAAAAAAAGAGGTGGTGAAAAGGTGAAGTTGCTGGGCATTTAAGTATCCCAGGGGAAATCGAAATCGAGAATTGGAGAGGCTCAGGTGCAGCGGAAGCAGAAAGAAGCACAGAAAGACAGGATTCCAAAGCTTCTTTTGGTCAAAGTGGGATTGGGTGAAGTCGGGACTATGCAGCTGTGAACTGCAGAGCACAGCATGGTGGAGATTGGTGGAAGGAAAGGGAAGATAAAGAGGTGAGCAATGAAGTGTGAGGAATTCATGTACGAACTCCTCTTGTTAACAATCTCCTTTGCTACATTGTGTTTGGTGTCATTGGCCATGCTGGCCATTCTAGTGTTAATGAGGGTAATCCTGAATCTCCAGGATAAGATTTCAGAATGGCAGGTGCCCATCGTGGTACATGGGTGGTTCAGTGGGCCAACTTGCTAACGTCGAGGGAATGAGCTGACTTGGCGCATAGTGAGGAAGTCCTTTGAGGTTGTTGCATACAACCCTCATTGGATTCATGACGGAAAGAAGGGATGGAAGGATTTTGGGCAGCTGAAACAGCGGAAGGTTTTCTGTCTCTCGAACAATCAGACCATGGAGTGGGGCAACGGGATTACTGGCAGCTGGGGAGGTGGAGGCGGTGGATGGGGTGGAGCTGGTGGGGACAATGGTGACAACGAGGATTAGAGGGAAGTCACCATAGCAAACTCTTTAGGTCTAGAGAGTTTGTAGGCCCTCAGCATGTATTTGGCATGTGAAAGATGGGATTCTGGTTCCCAAGTGTCCTCAGCACAAGAGTATCCAATCCAAGAGACAAGAAATTGATGGCGTCCAGGAGATCCTCGATGAGAACGGATGGTCTTGATTTCGTATTCCTCCTCTCCTTCAATGATCTTGGAAGGAGGATTGAAGTAGTTCGGTCCATGTTTATCAGTCTTGGTAAAGGTCAAAAGGAGGGAGGCATGGAAGACGTTATGGATCTTCTTCCAATTTGGGGGAAGACAAAGTTTGTAAGCATAAGGAGAAATGACTGCGTCAATCTTAAATGGTCCTTCATGGTGGGGAGCCAGCTTGCGAGAGGGGAAGTTGAACTTGAGATTTCAAGAGTTGAGCCAGACCTTGGCTCCTACTTTCCACAGGGTAAACTTTGTTCCAATGTGCTCTTTGACTGTCTGAGCAGCTTTGGCATGAGCGGTAATGGCCTCGGTCTGAACGTACAGAGGTGAGCAAATGACCAGTAAAGGTTTCAGCTTATGAAACCATTCATTGGAAGTGCTGTGATACAGCATCCTTGGTGCGCAAAAACACAACCACTGCAAACCCTGAATAATTGTCAATGAACGGAAGAATGTAATGTGCACGAACTCAAGATTCTGTGGGCATAGGCCCAACAAGATCTGAGTGGACAAGTCCCAGAGAACGAGTAGCACATTTATCTGAAGGCAGATATGGATGATCATGCATCTTCCCTAAGGCACAGCCTTTACAGGGGGAAGAGTTTTCCAGTAAGGCAACAGAGCGCATACCAGTAACATGAGAAGGAGTGACACAAGTGCATTCTTGGACAGATGTCCAAGATGATGGTGCCAAAGATTGTAAGAGTCTTCCTTAACAAGCAAGTTGATAGAACCATCTGTTGGAGTAATCTGAGATGACTGAAACCAATGGAGGTTATTGTTTGGTGATAAAGCTTTGGCCTGTATTACCAAATGCTCGTTTGTGTCCCAGATATTGGATTCACAATCATTGATCATACACCTATGTATAGCCTTGGCTAGTAAGTGTTAGAACAGACAAAAGTCTGTCCTGCATGCAAAGCATACCATACTTCTGAGAGAATGATAGGTTCTGCTCATCTATCTTTTGGCTGAATGATAATCTTACCTGGACCATGCATAGGAACCTTGTGTTTGTTTGCAACGACGGCATAACAAATCTGTTGTCTGAGATGTGCAAAGTCATCTTTGAAAGGTGAAAGATGATCAGTGCAACCACTGTCAATCGTCCAGTGGTGTTGGGCAAATTCTTTGTCAGAGTCTCCTTCTAGTGCAAAAGCACCATGATAATAGTCAAGCCCATCATATTCATTGTCATATCTATATGTACATGACATTGACATTGTAGTTTTGTAAGCGCTCTCCTATGTCTTGTGGGGTTGCCATGGCTATGGCCACAGGTGTAGATGGAAGAAGTGCCTGGATATAAGTCTTATTTAACAAATCAATATTGTCAAAATGAGAAGACGAGCTGACGAGGCCTCCAAGAGAAAAAGAAACCTTTTTCCTCTTCTCCTTTTTCTTCATCACCATTGGTGTCCCAGATGTAGCATTAGCTCCTTCAGAAAGGAGATTCCTTGAAGGAGCCATATCGAAAGGGCATCAAAGACAGCCCAGCTACATTCATTCTGTTGTCTTCATCATCTCTCCAATCCATGTTTGCAACAGTAGAAGAGGAATCTTCCATGTCATAATCTTCCTGCGTCTGCATAAAGCTAGGAGGAAGAAAATCTTCTTCAATGTACTCGGATTCCGCAACAACTTCATTAACAAAGGACACTTCATTACCTTTACCTTTGCCCTTGGCATCCTGTTGCTTCTTAAACCAATCCTTCTTCTGTCCCTTACCAGGTTGTTTAGACCTGGTAGGACCTTCACCTTTCTTCTGGTTCAGGTTCACAGAACCCAATTTCAGCTGGTAAGAGTTACTGCCAGAAGATTGATTGCTAGGAGTAAACAGTCTCGGTTGATATGAGGGGGTCTGGCTTTTCCACTGGTTTTGAGGTGGAGGACTGCATTTAATCACGTTGGTCCTATTGACAGAAGATTGGCCTCTGGAATCTGCCTGAGAAATCTAGGCATGGAGAGGTTTGTGCATAGCATGAAGGTCCATCTCCATGAGTATCCACAATGAGACAGTGCTCATGTTGAAGTTGGTGGCTTCAACAGTTTGCGTGATAGTAGAAGTGAGGGTGAAGTAGTTGTTAGGGAGTTCAGAAAGAAGAATCATAGCACATAGGTTTTCGGAAAGATTGAACCCAGCTTCGGTAAGCTTCTGGAACTGGGTATGATAATTGTTGATCAATGTGAAGTCAGAGGGCCTGGTAGAACAGATTAAATTGTCCAGGGAGTCCAACGATCCCAAAAGGTCCTCTGAGGCGATCCCAAAGAGCATTCAAGATAGAAGGGCAGGTTGCAGGGTCTCCCCATTCGTAATTTACATGCATAAGCAAGGAATTGTTGACCATACTGGCCATAAGATCAAGTATGTGTTTGTCTAGTAACTTTCATTTTGCCTGATCAGATGCATTATCCTGAGCAGCATAAAGGAGAGTACCATCAACGAATTCCCAAATGGAATATGCAGATAGAGTGGTTTGGATCCTAAGTCACCAAACATCATAGTTTTCTTGACCAACAAGGATGGGAATACAACCAATGAGGTTTGTGTCAAACTTGACTTCAGAGACAGGGAGAGCCATTTAGAGGAGATCTGAAAAAATATCGTCAACAATGAATGTTGCAGCCAGATAAGATAAAAACAAAGAAGTGGTAGTTCCTGGTCCTGAACCTGGTGATGTCTGGTGAAGACGTCTATATTTCTTTCCTATTTCTTTCCTCAAAATCCAGTACAATCTCTGTTATTCCTTAGATAATTGTACTTGTGTAGGTGGTTCTCAATGCTGATTAGACATCAGCAAAAAGGCGTGTAATTTAAAAAAATCGAAACATATCTCCACAAAGTAATGTAGGTTACCAATACATTTATTGGCAAAGACACCTCTCTATATATGGATACATCTAAATCATGATAAAAATATGTAACATGTAACATGTAAGAATGACTGTTTAATTCAAGAAAATTTGAGTAAGGAGATGTGAAGGAAAAAGAATAAGACTTGTCTTCTAGTCCAGATAAAGGCCAAACAGAAAGAACAGATGCCTCAGCTTGACAGTCAACTATGTTGGAGAATCTATTGATGTTTTTCTCCTTCCTGCACAGCTCTTTGACATTGCCTTCCCATAGGATGACCTCCAAGTGCTTGATATACAGCATCAAGCTCATCAGAAGTCTTTGCAGACTTGATAATTTTCTGTAAGCAACATCATGATGGAAAAAGAACAAAGGCGTGTGTCAAAGACAAAGTTCCAATAATGCTGCAAAGGTGCCTGATGCTTTTTGTACATCCCAAAGTCATAGTAGTCGCCCAGGATGTGTCAGTTTGGCTCTAGAGAATCTTCAAGAACATAAAATGGACCGAAAGTGGGAGGAAGGTGAGAGCAAAGAATAATGTTGTATCCTTGGAAGTGGATATGAGTTGTGAGAGAGTGGTAATATGTCTTGGTTGGGAAAGCCCAACCAGCACCCTTGTAAGCGGATCCAATAGTTTCATTCTGATACATGAAACTATTGATCATGGTCAAAGACCTGATCTGGATCTCGCAGGGCTAATCTGGAATGGATAGACCAAGTGGTCAGCTTGCTTTACCTGTGCTTCAGTTAAAGTGCAGTGACTCCAACTCTGGAATGCTGGTTCCAGGTGGATGTCTCCATTTCTACCTCTTCCTTGTCTTCTCGGGAGTTCTTCCAAGGGTTTTTTATGGGATGGCGTGTTCACAGAGTCTTCCGGTCTCCTAGACCAAGTCTCCAACAATCCTGAAACCTTGCGAAGTGAAGCTCAACTACTAGTGGAGGAGGTAATCTGGCCTCAACCATGAGATTGGTTGGAAGCCCAACTAGGTCCATACTGGAGAGGTCCATGATGGTATTGTTCACGAAGTTGTCCCATTGATATGGGAGAGGATTGTGGGGAATCTCTAGCATCAAGATAGGCATCTTCTGATGATGATATAGTTGGAGAGTTAGGAGGTGTGGAAGGAGGTGTGGAAGGAGATCAACGTAAGGATGGGAGTGAGGTCAAAGGTGCACTTGGGAGAACTCCTTCAAAAGCGGAAGATGCTTCTGAATGGATAATCCTGTGCACAGTGAAGGGATTAGAGTATAAGTCCAATCAAGTAAAATCTGGACTATAGCATCAAATTACCACAGCTCCTTGGTCATCGTGAGAGCAAATTTGTTCGCATTCTAGTAAATGGGAACAAAGAGGGCAAGGCAGTTGGAACAGAACACCAGGTGAAACCACCTGATTGGAATCAGTGGCAGGATAAGGAGGGGGGTCTTGCAAATCTGAGGTAGACCTGGAATCTGACTCACATTGTTCTAAATGAAGGATGACTCCAAGGGTCACATAAGCTTCCAGTGTCTGAGTAGTAAGATCAAATCAAAAGCCATTGTGTAAATAATGAACAATCAATCACCCAGAATGAGCAGCGAACTCTAAGAGTCTGTCCCTCTCAACAATTGGTATAGTCATTGCATAATTAAATGCAGTAGCAACCATAGAAATGGTCATCACAAATCCTTCAACCAACCATGAACCATAACACTGAAAGATAGGAGGCATCAGGCTAGCAAATGACGAACTCCTTTTTAAGCAGGGCTTATAACCTATTGGGATAACCTGATTATGCAGGGGCAAGAAGGGAAATGAATTAGTGGGAGATACGCACTGATAGGTTGATGGTTGGTAACAAAAAGAATATCTCAAGTAGAGATAAGTCTTCAGAGGATAGAACAGTAGGTGGAACAGCTAGTGTTCTAAGGAGTTCTGAGTGAGAGGATGGAGCGAAGGACAATAAAACAGAATTTTTATTTAGACAGGCTTAAGGTCATGTCTTATATAGGGTTCAGTGATGAAACACTGATGTAAGTGATACATGTAAATGTGTAAGAGATGTAGGGATAAAACACGTATTAGGTATGAAACATGTACTGTAAGGGAATGTGAAACATATAGTGAAATGTGTATCACACTTTACATCAGCAAAGTAACAAATCACTTATCATTACTTACAGCTACTTATGGCTACTTTAAGCAAAATTCAAGTAAGCTGTGTACAAGTAAATTTGCACTTGTACCAGTAAGGCCTTCACAGCGTCAGAGATGAGGGGATTGTTGGCAGTATGTTTGGCAATTTTCTCAGCAATGAGAATGTCCATTTGCCCAATGATGACATTGGAGACATCCATGGTGATGGGAGAGTTGAGGAGAAAAGTAATGGCAGTGTTGTTGGAGGATGTATTGACGACATTCTGATGGGAGAGTGCATCCGCAGGAGAGAAGTGGCTGCACAATGTTGGAGAAATCTGGGATAAACTTCCTGTAGAAATTGCAGAAGCCCATGAATGACATACTGCACTAACGGAGCAAGGACAGGTCCATTCTTTGATGGCAGTAAGTTTCACAGGGTCCATAGAAACCACAAGTTCATTGCCTGGCCACTAAACAGTTGGTGTCAGCGGTGGTAAAGGTCTATGGCCAGCCACAGCCACAGCTTGATGGATGTGAACTTGAGCACCTTTGGTCAGTGAAATATAGGCATCTTTTCTACTTTGGCCATTATGTTGTTACTCACCAAATCAGCACTTTTTTTCGTCAACATGATGCAGTCGCCTACCAGTGATCAGACCCACAAGTCACAGATACTGGCAAAGGTCAAGCAGTAGACATCATGTGTGAGAAATGAAGAGCAAGCCAACTCGGAGCCGCTGTCATTCCCATCTTCCATCAGCACAGCGACAGAAGGTCTGCCATCGACTATCGTGTCTTACACGACACAGACTACTGGAGCAACCAGTGTTGGAGACAAGGACCATGACTGTGATGTGGGCATGCAGGAAGAAGATGCATGCTATGGTGGTTTTGGAGAAGACGGCAACGATATCCAAGAACAAGAGGTGGCCCAATTGGTTGGAAAGGATAAAGTGGTGAGTGGTGATGCATGTGTTCATAGCCTTCACAACAGAGGGCCTGTCCTCACTGTCATTTACAGGACCTCAGGCTTGTCAGGTTGACTCAAGTTCCACCTCAGTTGAAGGAAGCTATGGCCAGTTTGAAATGAAAGGACTGTGGTCCCAATGCTGACAATATGCCTGGCATCATGGTGGATGCCTGGGAGGGTGACCTCTCAGGGCATGAAATGAAGAAAGATGAGATGATGGAGAAAGACAAGAATGATGGACAATTGGAGTCAGCTGGCCATGTAAATACTCCACGGTTGGTATGGCATCACCTCACTGCAGCCTTGCGCTTCAACAATCAGGTATGTGATCATGCCACTGATCAGATAGATCAGAATAATCACTAACTTCCACTTTTGTAGTCATGTATCAACATGCTTGCATGGCCAGCCAAAAAGGTCAAGACTGCTCCAGTCAATGAGAGCATTCTCAGCACCTCCACTTCATCACTGTCTTCTGGCTTGGCCATGACAAAGATGTCCAGCTCCATGACAAGAACTTGCCACCAGTTGACAAAAGGACCACATCATATTATGCAAATACCCG
>JBBPRV010000579.1:0-17475 GCA_038093235.1 Boletus harrisonii
TGTTCATCACTAACCTTTTGTAGGCTGCCGAGAGTCCCTATGCATCCTCTCTCGTAGGTATCCCGCTCCCATGTTGGGGTATCGGTCAACCAGAATCTGGTTATTCGTCTGAGAGTCTCATCATCTCCAACTTAGCGGATCCCGTGGCGGGGGTCGACGGTTCATCATACCCTTGGCAGAGCCCTCAGATGGTTGACTCCGAAGTGAGTTAACGTGTTCCGTGTTCACCCATAACTTATTGAATGGATTACTGATGTTTGCGTCACGTTCATCAAACCTTTGAATGTAGACCACCGCGGGTTCTTATGTACCCTCTCTTGTGGCCATCCCGCTCCGAGGTTGGGGTATTGGTCAATCGGAAGTTGGTTCTTCGTATGAGAATCCTCCCATCTCCAACTTCGCGGATCCCGCAGCCGGGATCGACGGTTCATCATATCCTGAGGAGAACCCTCAGATGGTCGACCCCGAGGTGAGTTGACCGTGTTCTTTGTCCACCCATAGCTTATTGGATGGATTATTGATGTTTGCGTCGTGTTCATCACTAACCTTTGGATGTAGAACACCACGAGTTCTTATGTATTCTCTCTTGTAGGTACCCCCCTCTCAGGTTGGGGTATTGGTCAACCAGAAGCTGGTTCTTCGTCCGAGAATCCCCCCATCTCCAACTTCGCGGATCCCGCAGCCGGGATCGACGGTTCATCATACCCTGAGGGGAACCCTCAGATGGTTGACCCCGAGGTGAGCCGACCGTGTTCTGTGTTCACCCATAGCTTCTTGAATCAGGTTTTACAGGCCATACAGAGTCCGCCCCACACCGCTAGCCCATCCTTCGTGCAACAGTTGACTCTGTCCGTGGAGTCTCAGCCTGAGGTTCTCTGCCAGTGGAAATATGGAGACGAACCAGTGTGTGGGAAGCCAATCACCCATGAAAGTACTCCAGAACACCTGTCCGAGCACGGGATCAAAGCGATGTCCCGTCACAAACCCACTACGTGCCATTGGGTTGGCTGCAAGAGAAAGAAGCCCATGAACCGTGAGAGCATAGCGCGGCATGTCCGCTATGTGCACGTGCGCGAGAGGTGTCGGATCAACTAAGAGGTTACAAGAACCGAGGCGCCATGATGTACCAACCAAATACTGATTCACAATGTTTCACCCAATCTTTTCTCTTTAGTTTAAGAATATTGCCTCGCTGGCAATTGTGTCCACCCTGTCAGGTGCTCTTTCGTCGTTATGCCGTTCACCTCTGTTGGCCTTTTCAATTGTAGGTTTGAGACCTACCAAGTATGCTAATAGCTCGTTTTCCTTCTCTATGATCGCATGGTATTTATAACCTGCAGCGTACTCTTGCTTTCATTTAGCACTGGTTCGGTACACTACTACTACGTCTGGAAACGTACTATGATATCTTAATAACCTTTCTCCAACGATGTCGTATGTTATGAATCCGCCACCTTATTATTCCATTATGATGACATGCAAATTCCGTCAGTTCTCTTACGACGTCACGTTGGCACAACTCGAACTCAACTCTGGTATAACCCATCCCCTTTGGAGACGTCTAACACACAAATTACCCAGGAACCTCAGCGGGTTGATTGTAATATGACTTCTAAAATACCTTTGTTCTCTGTAAGGCATACCCCATTGGGATGATAGTTTAGCCGCCAGTGCTGCCTAAAGGGGTATAAGTTATGAAAGAGTTACGTGTACTGCCCTCCGAGTCCAAAGCCCAAGCCATACAAACGCCGGGCCTCTGAACCACCCTCTCCCGGAGTTGAGTCGGCTTTGATCGGTTATTGATTGCATGATGGTCACTCGTTGCGTGCCTGCTCCCATCCGTGGTCCACGTATTGTTCTCCAGGTTTTATTTCTAGAGGGAGTCGTGCAGCATCTGCCATCCAAGGACCCTCCAAACGTTCTGATGCCAGTGCCGAGTCCGAGTTGGATAACCCTCCACTCCAAGGTGCACACTCTGATTTGCTATTGGACGCCTTGGCGTGCACTGGCCACCACCTTCTTTGAGCCTGCTTCTTGCGGCTGTGACGTGTGCTCATACATGCCACCTGGTAGTGGCACTGTCGCCGTGTGGCAGACTGGGATAAAAACCCAGAGAAGAGAACAACCTGCCTGCCAGTGAGCTCCACTGCACCAGTCTCGATAGTTTCTCCCTTGCTCCCTCACCAACGAACGTGAACCCCCAACTAAGAAACTGACGCGCACGCTGGCACCGAGCAGAGGTAAGTACAAAAATGGGGGGGAGAGGCGCCCTTTTGTAAAGACGAACTAACATTGACTTCTCGAACGTATGCAAAAGGTTATTTTCGGTACCACAACCCCATACCAGTCCCATACCGCAACGTTATAGCCGATGGCGTTTACGCGTTTCGAACTTTGTCTTTCGGGCTGGAGGCTCCACGACGCTCAGGCTCGGCCTCAGTTGACCGTCTCGAGGCAGAGCCACAACCTCATTGTCACCGGCCAGGCGTTCGGCGCCAGGGTCTCCGTGCGCATATGCCTGCGTTGGTGCACGTGGCTTTACAGGTGGTGCGACAGCCTGTTGCAGAGGTCCTTGGATTCCGGGTCCAAATTTTTGCCACCCCCAAGTTCATGCGAGATGAAGGACTTGTCCACACGGCGGCATCCGATGCCAATCCCTTACGAAGTCGTCGAGGCGTGAATTCCCCGTATTTTCTTTCTTTCTTCTCACTTCTTGCTTTTCTCCGACATCCATTCCAAAGTGCCCCCTTTATACGAAGGGCGATATGTACTATTATAATTCCTTCGACCTGACGATGCCCGTTATTCATATGGGCTTCTTCCCATATCATTCATTGGATATATTTTTTCTCCGACGCATCATAATCTTTTCCTGAATAACGTTTCGTCCCGTGTTCTTGAAAACATTACAATACACTTTGCTGTACGAATCCGAATTACAAAAAAACACTCTTCACAATGATCATATCCACATGTCCTACGGTTGTAGTATCTTGGTCAAAGTTACGGTATTGTCCCCGTTTATCCTGGCTCTATAGGCCATAGGGCTAGGAGAGCTGATGGCATGGGCTAGTTCGCATCGGGACTCCCTACGAGTGTGGTACCCCACGCTATCTCGGCGCGTGTACGGTCCCTTGCACATCGAACATAGCCATTTCAAGCCAAGATGAGTGAGAAAATGTCTCACCAGTCCGTTCCTTTGCATAGACGACGAACAACCAACCCACTCGCAACGTGTCGAGTCGGCCATTTCCCCCCTGAACAGCACGCCGTGGGTGCGTGCCAGGTGGTCCTTGACTGCTTCCTTGTCGGCAGTGATCCAAATGCCACAGCTCTTCCAGCGGCACAGGAAGAAAGGCCCTTCTTGGGCACTGGAAAAGGGTGAAAATTCAACATTTTGTAATGGGACCGTGAACGTGTAAAGCCGATCGATGGATGATGTCGTGGTTGACTGAGGTGGGATTTGGTCCGACATTTCGGGGGGTAGGGAAGCAAGATTGCCCGTGGAAAGAGGAGGACCCGGGGGAGAATGCAACTCGGAGTCAAAGTTACTGGACGGGCTGAGACTTGGGGTGGAATCAGGTGGTGGAACATTTTGATAGGCGGTGGTGGGGTATCGAGGAGACCACCGAAGAGTTGGATCCGAGGGAAGAATAGGGTCCGCGTAGCTCGGTGACCCAGAGCCAAGATACGTCGGAACAATTGGCATAGCGATGATTGGTGATGGTATGACAGGAGGATATTCGACCATATATTTGTCATGAGCGAAGACAAACGACGGATCGTAATGACACGTGTGAGCGTCAATCAAACCGTCACCATACTGTGCATGCCCAGTCGACATAGCAACTGTCTGTGGATGATGCTCAGAGATCAAGTGATGGGCTCCTGATCTGGCATTGTAACCGAGATAGGGGAGAGAGTTGTCGCTAGCGTGCGACGGAAGCGGGAACCCACGTAAGGTCGGCGGAAGTGGGAGTGGAGAGGAATCGAACCGCCCTACGGTTGCGGACCTTTGAGTTTGGATGGACGTATCCGTCAGCCAGTCCCTCGGGGGAGAAACACCCCCCCGAAGTTCACGCGAGACAGCGCTTGCTCCACGAGAGGCTCGATAGAAAGGTAAAGGACTGGTGTGTTCTGGCACATGATAGCCACGTTTGAATTCGGTGCTGGCGCTGTGTCGAGAAAGGGTGTCAACGTCAATCGTAGTTTGATACTTATGCCTCACTGACAATGAGAACGAGGGTCCGTCAGACCTGTCGTCCAAATAGGTGTAGTGAAAAAACGAGTCAGACATGCTGGGTTGCGAATTCGAAGGGTGAGTGCCCAAGTCGTTCGATCTTGACTTAAATATCCAAAGGAATCCCTGAGACGATTGGCTGCCATAAAAATGCTATAATTCGTGAACCACGAAAGGTTGGGCGACCGAATCCGGGGCTTGTAACCACGAAGTCGGCAAGGTGTGAAAAGAGCCGAGATCTCACCTGAAGGCTTCATCGAAGGCTCCGGGCGAGATCAGTGGATCAATATTTCTCGTGGCAGCCACGCGAAGCCATGCTGTTCCGCCTTTTACATACGGATTGCGGAGAACGTCAGGTACGTTACTCCGTTAACCATAGCCTTCGGGCTTTCAGCGCACGTGGCGTTAGGGTGTGTCTACCGCCGGAAACAGATTCGGATAATTGAGGACCTCGAGATGCTGTGGCAGACCCGAGTGACCGAGTTTGAGCCTCCAACTTGAAGTCCAAGATCTCCGCTTACGTTCAACAACGGAATAGCGTGCCACCCATGCTCAGGGATGATCTATCGTGGGAACCACAGGCAATGAAGCCCAGTAAGGTAATTTGACTTTGGCACTGTAAACTACAACAAACCTTTCTCTGGAAGTGAAACACCTCGACATACCTGTGCTTCTTGTAATCCCTGGAGTAGCAACAAACGTGTCTCCAGCTAGCCACTGGGACATCGCGACAGCAAGTCAATCAAGAAACACATATCATAGCTGCTGGCATTTAGCTCCAGGAAATGAACTCTTCTAAAAGCAAGGTAAGTAATTATCAAGAAATCATAGTTACCCACCAGCCGAATCAATGCCAAGCATTTCCGTCGAGTCTCCACTGGCACCACGTTTCTTTGCGATATGCTTTGGAAGATAAGCTTGTGGTGATCAAAGTCACGAAGGTGTTTCATGTGGATATCGGCATTTCGGTGTCGAAGACTGTGGTAAAGTCCACTCCAAAAGGGTCTGCGTTCCTAGTAGAGCCCAGGATGCGGCGTGGCAAATGGCAGATCAGGGCCGGGAGGTTGGATGGAGTGTCGGACGAGAGCGAGAATAGAAGCTAATCGAACCGCACCTAACTTCGTGATGCGGCATGGCACTGGCAGGCAAAAGAATTTTTCGTATCCTCTGCATCTTTTTTTAATCCAATTGGGCCTTGCTCAGGCTGGCCAAAATTAGTCTGGTCACCAGACTAGGCCAAAATGACTACACTGGTTATGCCATGTCAGCGTTACAGCACAGAAGCATTCAGTTGGGAAGCAACCTAGCCATACTATTATACTATTTATTACCTGAGAATCAGGTCATTTCAAGTGTTCATCTCCAAGTTGTAGCCAAACGGACATCTGACCAGTCCCGGTCAGAGGCTTCCAATACGTGCCACAGCGTTCCACGGTTCCGGTGGAATTTAGCTGGCAATAGAAGAGAATTTCAATGGCACTGGTTAGCGGAATAATGGCGGCTTACCGCTATAATCGGGTGAGCAACTGAAAATAAATTCGCCGAGCGCGCTCATAAGCACGTAGTCAACAACGAAGAGAACATAACAACACACGGTTGCCATGAGAGGTGGAAGCAAGATCACAATTATTTGGCAGGACTGAGTCGTCTGAGTCGTCTTTCGGACTATGTTTGTCGTCGTCGACGTCGACACTGGCAGCCGACGTTGCACACGTGGTTTTCGTGTTAGGGCCGGAATTCACCACATCGGCGTTAGATTTCCGCTCACCCTGTGGCTTCTACTCGGACGCCAGGATAATAAGAAGGGGTTAAGAAGGGGATCAAGGTGAGTTGCATACCTTGCTCGAGTTCTTCCGCCATGCTCTTTTCCTTGCTCTGTCTCGTCGGGCTCGCCGTCGCATGCGCTGACAACGAGCTCCACGCTCGCGACAGCCATGCTCATGCTCACGCCCACGCAAAACGCGAGTATCCGCAATTTCCGCTCACGCCACCATACCGTCCTCTCGTCTGGGGTGACTTCAACGTGATCCACACCACAGACACGCATGGATGGCTCCTCGGCCATCAAAAGTCTGTCTGGCCAGAGCCCGACTACAGGTGAGTTTTCTTCTTGTATGTTACAGGCGAAGCGTGGACCTGTTCGGCGACCATGTCGAGGCTGATGGCTTGCGCAGTGGTGATCTCGGTGACTTTGCAAGCTTCGTCACGCACATGAAACAGATCGCTATCGTCAGCTCGCTGCTGTTTATCATTCCAGAACCTTCCCGCTAACATGACGAGTAGGAAAAGAATGTCGACCTTCTCCTCGTTGATTCCGGAGATCTACATGATGGTAAGTTATCCAGAAATGTCTCACTAGCTCAACATTTACCCCTGCGTGTCTCAGGTACTGGCCTTTCGGATGGTTTTCCTCCCGGTGGCGTGGATGCTCACGAGGTCGGCCCTATCTTCTAAGTTTAAGTATCCACGCTGATTATAAGCACGAAAACAGTCGAACAATTTCCTCGAGCTTCTTCCGTATGATGTGATGGCTATTGGAAAGTGGGTGCAATATTGTTATCATCGTGGCAGCGCTTGGTGGATGCTTATTTCCCAATAGCCACGAATTATATGTCTATGCCAACACATATGACATGTACGTGCACGAAAACACACAGCCTATGACACACTGACCATGTACTTTTCTGTTTTCCTTCATGTCACGAATGCCAACTGGCTGGCGCCTATATCACATCATCCTGCATGGACGGACGGTTACACCTCGCGATCTCTACTGGATTGCCATGCATCGTCGCCATTGCCCATCATATGGACCCTGATGATCATGGTATCCACCCCAATTTTGACCATTCAATCCGAACCTCCACCTTGCCCGGACCCTCGGTGCCCGCGCATTGATAAATTTCATTTTCTGCGTTGAACTCGACAGGTATACCAATTTCGCGCCTAACTTGAATGGTCGCTACTTGTCTTCCAATGTCAACATTACTGTTTTCAATTCTGATGGCGAGGTTGTGAGTGTGCCAGTTGGCAGTGAGTAGTACCTTCCTCCACTCAGTCTCAGGACGAGTCGTCCCTTAGATTGCGACGCACTTTGCTAACTAACGTCTCTGCAACTCGAATGACAGACCGCTATACGAAGTTCACGACCAACAAGTGCGCATAGTTCCCTTCCCTTACCCCCGACTATTGTCCCGCTGCGATGCTCACAACACACTTTACCTTGATATTCCCTTCGCCGTAACATCGTTGCATGACTAATACATCGTGTACAGAGGCCGTAGTGTGACATCCCTTGGTGTTCTTTTTGACTTCACAGGCAACTCCGCCAACACCACTGTCCAATTTGTAGCCGACATGGTGAAGGAGGAATGGGTGAGCGCATCAATCTGTATTTGTGACGATATCTCTGATGTTTTCATCATCCAAGTTTGCGGAAGCCATCACAGAGGAACCAGACGTATTTCTTCTGGTTGGGTGTGTTCTATAACTCTTATCGCGATCTTCTCTGACACGTATAACCAGCCATATGCCAATATCTTATGATAACTGTTGGCCAAGATCCGACTGATCTTGGAACCAGTGTTAATGATGGTTCGATTTTAGGGCCAGTTGTCTTTGATGCTATCCGGGCCGTGCATCCCTACACACCTATCTTAATTTTCGGAGGTATGCATTGCCACTTTGGCGCACGAAATCGTTCTGATGTCTAATTGCCGCATACTTGCAGGACATACTCACATTCGTGACTGTCAACAGTACGATGGAAGGTCGATGGCTCTGGAGAGCGGTCGTTACATGGAAACGATTGGTTCGTCAGTTACCTCCAGTGGAGGTTAGCTTAAACTGATCATTTTACAGGATGGATGAGTGTGTGCCTGGATCTGACACAGTGATGAACGTCACTGAGATTTCATAGGCGCCGACCTTGGCGCTGCCAAGGGAAACTCCAACAACATAACGTTTACTCGGAGGTATCTCGATCAAAACAGGGTTACATATGAGGTAGGCTGCACAACCATATCGTACCCCAAATATCTTGGGACAAGGCGACTTGTAGTACCACACCATGACGTCGAACTCCATCTTTGACACCACGTACGGGCGTACTATCACCGACGGCTTGCAGCAGCTTGCAGTCGCCTTTGATCTGTCTTACCTGTACGGCACTGCTCCCAATACTTACACCATAAATCAGTAAGTCTTGACTCACTTTCGAAGGGTTGCTGATTACATCGACCATGTTCCCCATAGGAACCCATACCCGTCCAGCGAAAATGTGGTGACATTGTTCGCTGCTGAAGTTGTACCACTCGCCCTCGCCATCAACAACACGCGCGCTGGCATCCCCAACATCATCATCATGGACTCGGGTGGGCTACGATACAATGTCTTTGCGGGACCCTTCACCAGGAACGACCAGCTCACGGCCGCGCCGTTCGCCGATTCTTTTTATTACATCCCCAATGTGACGGCCAGCGTCGCGAACCAGGTTTTGCCAGCATTGAATGGCGGAGGAAGTTCCTCTAAGCGTTCGGAGGTGGAAAAGGAACTGTGGGCCCGTGGACACGTCGAGAGCCGTTATCGTGCCTGGTTGGAGGACATGGAAAATCGCCAAGTAGCACGGGCGACCGACACGACCAACCTGACGCTTGGATACGTCACCACCGACGTAAGGCGGCTTTTCTTTGTATCTGTTCGTGGTCGTTGACCTAGCCACCTTTTTTTTTTTTGGAACAGGGGTGTCCTGGCACTGGCGACGACACACTCCACACCCCACTGCCCTACTACTCGGTTCCAGACTATGTCGGCTCCAACCTGCCCAACGTGACGGGCGACACCCCCATCGATCTGGTCTTTGTGGACTTTATCGAGAGCAGCGTGTTGGAGATCTTGAATAGCGTTCAGAACACGACCAACTACACGTCTGCGGACGTGTCGCTGTACACGCCTACGTTGGCTAACGCGGTGCTGGGTTTGTACGCCCAAGCCATGTGGAATTAGAAATCAGATCATGTTGCGTTCGATTGTGATTATCAATGGTGGCTTGCTTCCCGGTGGTAATACATATTGGGTTCAGCCTCCAAAAGTTTCGGCGTGGTCGTGACATGACGAGCGAAAGAAGCAAGCGTATCGCATTAGGCAATGTGGGCAATATGTCAAGATGCCCAGAATCAGCTACTTATGTATGTAGATGTAAAGAATATACGAATATACAAGAAAAGAAAGAAAGGGCGCATCTGTACTTATGTAAAAGAAATAAGTTAGAAATATGCGAATTATGGAATATGGGAAAGAAGAGAGGTGTGGGTTGGCCAGCCCTCGCAAATGAAAGTGAACAAATAAAGAAATGAAGACGAAAATGAAGAAGGTGAGAAGACGAAGAGAAAAGAAAAAAGAAAAGCCAGCTTATCGATGAACGAAATGAACACGCCAATCGCTCTCCCTTCCCCTCCTCAATCGTCCGTTCGCCGTTTCTTGGACGGTCTCTGCAACGGATCGACCTTGCGCGCATCCAGCACGCGCTGCAAGTCTCCATACATTGGTTGACCCACCCCCAAACACCCCGATCGACTATGCGCCCGATTACACGCGTCCACGCGCGCAAACTCGTGCTTGCACGTATGACACTTTACCCTGAATCCAATGTGCGTCACCACATGACGCGCGATGCTCGTCCCCTTCATATGCTGCTTTGGACAATCGCGCCACAAGCAGCGCGTCGTCACCTCGCCCCCGCGGAACCCGTGAAAGAGCGCGAGGTGGTCGGCCACGCTCGATTGGTCGCCTTCAATCCACATTCCGCAGGGGGAGTGGGGGTCCCAGAAGCATTCGTAGACGTGGAGGAGTTTGTCTGGGCGGGAGAGTGCGGTTGTCCAGGACTCTTCGTCGATGAGGTGGCCGTCACATCGGACGACGGTGCGCATGGGCGATTGTTGGGATTGTTGTTGTTGGTCCGCGGGAACGGCTTCAGTGAGCTCAGCTGATGCTGCGGCATGAGGCATCGTGTATGCCGGTATCTCGTCACTCTCCGACTCGGAGCAAGGCGAAAAGTGGGAAAAGGTATTATCGGAAGAGGAAGGTGGGAGGTGGGAGGTGGAAGCAGGGTACCGGGGAAAGGGAATGATATTTGGGGCCATGAAGGGAGGTGAGGCGCGCAAGGCAGGGTTAGTCACCGAGGACCATCGGCGTAGATGACGCGAGCCGGGCGGAGTTTTCTGGGAATTATGACCGATCGAACCAGCCCTCCTCGGGGAGGATCGCGGACTTTGTCCTGCACAAGGGGCGACAGCCTGGGTATACCAGCCGTGCGGCTGGTAGATGTCTCCAGGTGCGGCGTTTTCAGAGGAAGATCGAAGGGCTGCTCGGGCATCGCCAATAAAAGGCACTTGGCTGTCGATCAACGGGGGAGCAGACCCCGGCCTCGGGAGTTCCTCGGCGTAGTTGGTTGTATTGAAAGAAGGGGGCTCACAAATGGGGTGATCGTGCTGTGACTGTGAGGACGAGTAGCAAGGAAAAGGCGTGGCCATAGCAGCTGCAAAGCGGTGATCGAGGGATATCATTCGTTGGTGAGCTGGCTCTTGTAATCCACCGAGTGATTGCACAGCCCGACGATCAAGGGGGTAATGACTCGCAGCTTCGCGCACTGTCGAATGCATCACTGTAGGCGGTTGTTCAGCATACGTGAACGCATGGGCGCGGTCTGCGCCCACGAAGTCGTCATCGTGATACGCCGTGGGGGGTGGCGAAGGACTCGTGATCATCCCGCCTGATAGGAACGTCTCAGCATCCACGACCATAGAAGGCAATGGTGAGGGCAGGCTGTAATCGTAACTTCCCCCGAGCTGCCGGTCTGTGATCGCCATGCTCGCGGGACGAGCTGGTACCCTAGCGTTGACGTCACAATGAAGTGTGTTGAGCCCCGGCCTCGAGTCCTCGGCGAAAGTACCTTCGCCTTCCATACGTTGAGACACGGATCCGCGAATCGGTGTGGGGTAATGTAGGCTGTGTTGTGAACTCCAGGAGCTGCCACCGTGAACGTAAGTGGGAAGGGTCACTCTCAATAGACTGACGGACTTACGAGTTCTCAATGATGGCCGTCGGTACATTTGCAGGTTCATCGACGGACCCATGCCCATGCCCACCATATTGCGAGGTAAAGTGAAACCCGCCAAGCTGGGCACATAAAATACTCCCTTGTATATCGTCTGCTGGGTCGCTTGGAAGTGAAGGATGAGGGAAAGCAAAGGTCCGACCACTTGGCTCCTGTCCTTGATACGGCCCGGACAGCGTCAACGCACGCTCACGTGGACGACCAGTCATCTGCGAGCTGTGATTGTAATTTTCGGGAATATTAGGACATTCGTCTACACGTGGACGGTAAGGACGGACCTTGAGGGAAGATCATCACGTTGCATGTTACATATACGCGAATCGATGACATCTTCTGCAACGTTTTGTTGGCTGGGTTCAGCAGGGTAAGATCTCGCTGACGCTGGTTGCGAAGGTGTCAAGGCTGAGCTAAAGGGTGCTTCTGCATTGAGAAGAGAAGACTTTGGAAAGCAAACCAAGCTCACCAGAGAGAAAAAGTTGAATAGTCGAGACCCGACATCACAGAGTGCAGGAGGGAATAGTGAGATAAAAGAGTCGGGTGTTGAAAGGAGGAACTATCCGAACGTCGAAGGATAGAGTGGAAATCGAGTTCACGTTTGCAGACAGTGGAACGACTTTCAAATGGGTCTTGGTCAAGGGTTAAGAGATCCAAGACCGGAAGGGTTCTTATACATTCCCCATTTGTCGGACGCGGGGCAAGGCAACACACCAATGAGGAGAACATGGCGTCCCTATACTTGCCGCACTCCGAATGTCTTGCAAATCCGAAGCAGGGCAACAACACGATTGGAACAGGTTGCAGGCAGGATGCATGTTCCGGCGAGCGGTAAGGTGTAAGCGCTCTCCGGGCCGTCAAGGCGATGCACGGAATGGCGTCATGGTTGAACATTTTGAGCCTGGGATTGATCATCAACAAAACCCTCTTCCTCAAAGAGCCTAACAGGTGGATGACACAGCACCTAGGATTCAATCACTTGAAAGCCAGGAGGAACAAAGCGATCGCACTGTGAACGGAAATTGCTGACCTAATCCAGCAGATGGAGCATTCATTTTACCGTAGAGAGACTGATGGGCAAGCATACGACGCTTTAGAGGCCCGAAAGACTCAAAGGGGAACACGTGGCTTTCAGCGGCCTCAGCGTGCCCGTGGAGAGTGACGGTCCCACTGCGAGCTGTATGCCCCTTGACCCATAAGCGAGCGAGGGCAGGAAAAGGTATGTCGCAATTGACGTAAAGCAGATCGCAGCGTGCAGTTCACGTGGCCGAGTATGGAGTGATATCAAGGAGATATCCGCCGATAAAGGTCCGTGGACCCATGAGCGACAGGTTGGGTTCCGCGGAGGGTACTGTTTGTGAAATGATGAGTACAGTAATGACTGGTCGCCGGTGTCGAAGTGGATGGCACGCAGTTCTGAAGGCACGACATACATTTCACAGCGCCCCGACGAGCACGGCGAAGGGAGCGCAGAGAGCCTCATCAAGGACGAGTGCATGGATAACGGGTGGCAGACAATTAGATTCATTGAGCGGGACACACAGGAAGAATGAAATGACTCTGCGAGTTGTCGGAGAACGGCGTCATTCGGTCGATGAGATCCACGCAGGACTGCGTCACCCAGTGGCTCCGCTCAAAGCTGTGGCAGCAGACGCAGTGAAAAAAGTGACGTCGCAGCATAGCGTACGAATAGATACCTTTCACGCGTTCTCAACTCGGTAGACATCGTATGTGACTTGTTCGTAGGGGTGTATCTGGAAGCACGTCAGTTCGAATGACAAGGACGAGGAGAACGTGGTACCTATTGCGTTGGACAGCGCGGCCTGGTTTCGACTCTGACCTCCTGTACATTGAGGAGCCAAGGGTCGAGTGGGCGGGCCTGTCGGAGGTTATCCATCCACACTGACCGAGAGGACCCACCCAGGCCGGGAGGCACATTGTTCATGGTACTTGGCGGTGTGCAAAGAAAACGGGCATGAAGTGAACACGGCCGTCTTTTTGAACACTCGGAGTCGATCTGGGCTGGGCCCTGAGCATTATGTTCGTTGCACCCCAGAACGAGGGTGCCCTCTCTTTCAAACTCCGGCCACGATGAACCTGTCCCTCTACAGCGTCAACGCCTTCCTCATCCTCGACAGCGAGGGCCACCGTGTGCTCGCAAAATACTATCGTACAAAAGACCTCCACTCCCAAAAGGACCAGCGCGCGTTCGAAAAGGGTCTATGGCAGAAGACAAAAAAGCCAGGCGGTACGTGCCACGTCTCCCATCCTCGCCGTAATGCTCACCCAAACCCACACCAGGCGACGTGATCCTCTTTGACGGCCATCTCGCCGTGTTCCGCCATTCGCTCGACCTTATGTTCTATGTCATCGGCGGTCCGACTGAAAACGAGATCATGCTCTACGCCGTCCTCACGGCGCTCTTTGATGCTGTGTCGCTCTTGCTGCGTAATCAGGTCGAGAAGCGTGCCGTCCTTGAGAACCTCGACTTGGTGCTGTTGTGCCTAGACGAGACCATTGACGACGGGTAATCGTTTGCCGTCATATGGTCACGACCCCATCTCATTTCCGTTGACAGCATCATCGTCGAAACGGACTCCACAACGATCGCTTCCAGAGTCAGTCGCCCGAAAGCCGATACGACCGAAATCGTAATCAACGAGCAGACGCTCATGAGCGCGTACCAGACAGTGAGAGAAAAGGTGCAACAAAGGATCCAACAACTCTAGGCTATCTCTTTACACACCCTCACAAAAGGCACGGAACGCCGTTGCTTTTACACGCAATCGTCCCCGTCTTTAATATATCACAAGATTTGGTACGCGTAAAAGAATCGTAAAGTAACATGTGGTTCCACGCCGTCTCGTCGGTGCGCTCCACCAACCCCGCTTCTTACACTTGCCATCGTACAGCCATTCCTGGTCATCCATGCACCCCTGGCGCAACTTCTGATGCTTCTCCTCTCCTTAGTCATACAACAACCAGCTAACCCCAACTGGTAACCATCACCCGGTGATCTGAATGTAATAGTCCGACATGCGACCCGAGTACTGTGACAATATGTTGTGGTTATGGGCGGAAAGAAAGACTATGACACCCTATCAGTCGGTCGGTCGCGTGTCTGATAAAGTGCTGCTTACCCCGCTTTGAGGTCAATGCGAGTTAAAATCTCGTATACTGCTGCACCCGATGCTGCGACGACGGTAACTGCTGCCGCCATTCGTTGGAGGGTGGATATGCTATCGTTGGACAGCGTGAAATCGGGGTGCTCGTAGATGTTGTAGGGGCGCATGACAATGTGCAGGAGAGAGAATCGTGAACGATTGGATCGAAAAGGTCGACGAGTCTTATACTAGCAAGACCTTGCCAAGGCAGTGATTACGATCTCCGCGGAGCTTGACAATGATCCCAGTGTTTCACTTCAACTTGTCCGCAATTAGTGCCTTTCTAATCCGGCTCTTGTAGCTGACGGATCAAAGGGGATCAGTGAGGTAGACGGGTTGACATGCTAAACTCATGGCCCCGCCTTATAAACCTCCGACTGCTACAGCCAGTCTTATCTAGTTTTGACCGTATCACATGCAACACATTTCGCCTGGTTTGCCGCGAGAAGCCTGCAGGTGGCGTACTAAGACATAACAGTGTTCTAGAAGTAGAAGGTTGGAAGCTGGAACATTGACCGGAAACGTCAATTTGCATCTCCGCGAGACTAGTCTCAGCCTATTCTCCTTGCGGTGTCACGGGAAGAACGTTCCAACCCGTCGGGAACGAGTCCTCTCCGGAACCTCAATCTATCCTTTTGCGCACATGTACGCGCGCATCATCGCCTGCAGCGCCATAGCCCAATCTTTAAGCACTGTGCGACGAAAATACGAGCCAATCAGTTACGCTTCCTTCTCCCGTGGCGTTCGTAACGCTTTTCATGAAGTGACCGGCGGTTTACAATCAGAATGAGATGCGATGCCCGTTCACAGAAACGGAGACGCTCAGAAGGGCCATCCTGTGCGTTGTTCGTCGTCGACGTGGCGCAAATGAACTGCGCGCCGTGGAATCGACCGACCAAGTCGTAGCGCCTGCTGAGCATCGAACTGATTGTTCCCAATGACGCGCGTCTCTGCTTTGGAATATCAACGACATGCCCCAACACGAGCAAGTTGCGCGCACGCTCCATAATTGACACGTCCTGGGATTCGGAATATCCCAATGACTCACGAGAGCTTACGAACCTATTGCCTTGAACCTATCCATGAGGGGCAATGGAAAGACGCCCTGAATCTGCCAACATCTACGCAGAGAAGCAGACCACCAAAAAAACAAGAACTTTAACGAGAAACCTACTATCAACACGTTGTTCGGATCGGTAGACCGGCCATATGAACGCACATCGAGATAACCGGCATCCCGGATCCGTATTACTACTCGACTGCAATGGTCCTGGAACGTTCCCCACGCGTCGCAGCCGTGCCGTGTTACCCGGGCCACGAGCGCCGAGCCAACTTCTGGCGGCCTCTTGAAAAGGCTATGCACAGTCGGCAGAACCGGGGGTCAGATGACGGTGATGGTGATGACGATGATGGCGGCGCACCAACCATGATCAAACGAAGCTCAGACGGACCCTTGCGGCGTTGACACTTTTTCCATTTCCGAACGTCGTTGGCTCATACGATCACCCGAACGCTTCTGAGAATACCCACCAACTAAGTATAATATTGCCCCGATGGGGTATGGCGAGTAAGTAGACAGCGCGGACGAGCGGCACGAATACGTTACAGTTACAGTTGCCTCCCCTCCCCCCCTCTTGCGGGGCTAGAGGTCTCTATCTCCGGGCTTGACTCTTGGCGCTTCACGTCCACTGATAATGATTTGACCCCCTGCAGGCGGTTTCCCAACCGCATCGATTCGACCATCGTTACGTTACCTCACCTCTTCAAGGTTTATAGAGACCTGTGCTTCTACATAACACCGATGACGCATCCACGGACCCACCAACCGAACCAGCGGGGTCATGCATGATGATGGCATCTCATGACCCGCATGGCACAGTCTAGTGTCTACAGAGACAGAGATATTCTCATGTGTGGGCGCGCCACTCAGAAAAGGAAAGCAAGACCCCTGAGGCTTGCGGCCGGACGGTTCGACGGGCCTGACCTGCCCTGGATAGGTAAATGGGTCCTTGATAATCTGGTATTACGAGGCAGTGTGGGTGTGCCCGTTCATGACCGACGGTCACTGATCACGAAATCAGGTTCGATTCGGATGCTAGTACGGCGTGCCTCGTGGGGGCCCCTTTTTTGAGGGGGTAGACGACGCCTTGACTCCTAGTCTATCCTTTTTGAAAATTCGTGCATCATGTCCGTGACGGAATATTGCGCAATAGTGCAGGGTGTGGCGTGTAAGCGACCATTGACAGTCGTTGACGCAGTTGCCGCCGAATCCGAAATTCTGGGCGTTCATTATCCAAGGAGGGAGTGTGTACCGTTACTGTCGTATCTAAGTATCACCGCTCGGGAATGGGGACAGCCCTTGGAGTACGGGATATGGGAGAGTAGCTTTGCGTCCTTAGCGAGCCGCAATAAAACTCGGGAGACCCGCCTCTGCTCGCCGCCGGGACGCGGAACCCCCTGATCCTGATTCTGGTTGCTCCACCGGTATGTTGGATGTCGAGGGCGGTATCGAGGGCGGTGGTGCAACAAGCGAGGCCTTGGACGGGTTGGGCGAGGCCGAGCGTGACGGCGTCTGTGCGAGCGGGTAAGAGCCAACGACCACCTCTGCCGATTCACGAAAGTCACGCGGCGCAGCGCTGGCGCTGGCCGTAGTCGAAGGCATCAACAACGAATCACCGGTGCCCTTGCGCGACTCGACAGACGAGGGCGGGCCATCCCGGCGGATCGTGTGTCTTCTCGCAGTACCACTGGAAGTGGCGGTCGTACTCAGCTCTGCCATCCGCTTGGCCAACGAATCTTGTTCTCCCACTGGAGGCGACGTCCGCGCTTGACTGGCCTTCTGTTGCTGAGGATCCTTGTTCGGGTCAACGTCCCACGTGCGATCGCCAATTACGAGCTGTATGTTGGAGACCGTCGGGTCAACAGGATCACCAGCCGAAACGGGCTTGGGGGACCCGTAATCG
>JBBPRV010000580.1:0-17464 GCA_038093235.1 Boletus harrisonii
ACGATGGGTGTGGGGGGTGCACGCGTAAAGGTGTGGATGTGGAGAAGCATGCGGGAGACGGTGTGCGCGGCACGTGCGCGGTGACCGTGTCGTTGGATGACAGCAACGATATAATCGAGAAGGGGGTCGTGTGCAGGGGGGATGAACATGTCAGTCACAGTGGTGTTTCCGTCGACGGCTGGGGCTTGGGCCTGTTGAGGCGCGGGGGTCAAACGCAGAGGCGAAGGGGTAGTAGTGGACTTGGCGTTGAGACCCAGAGTCGAGCCCATGAGCGCGCTGAGCATGTCGGCCGACTTTGCGAGGGTGCGCTCGTCGTTGGACGGTTTGGTGCTCGCATGTCGTGTCCAGATCCAGGCGACGGCGGCTTTGGACGAGCGCGTGAGACGTGGTGTCAATTGGGCGACTGCGGACGCCGAGGCTGTTATTCTGATGGTGCTCATCGTTGTGCCCGAGTGTGGTTGTATGAGTTTTTGCGCAGGCGTGCGTGGCTGTGAACCTGCTCTGTGACTCCGAGTCGGACTGTCCCTGGAACCGATCATGTATGTATAGATTGAATAGCCGGCGACTCCGAGTCGGGGACGCCACTCGAGCCTCGACCAGCCTTGCTCCCCTCTCCCTCCCCTGGTCGTCCGCCAGCCAGGCGTCGCTGCTAGTGTTTCTCCTTTACATGCGATGTCCTCAGATTCCTCCTTAGAGTCTACTTTGAATGATATCCAAATATCTGGCTATACAGCTGGTATGTCGCCCACAACCCCGGTCAAAGATTGATCTTATAGTTCGACATAGTCATCATAATCACTGTTGTCGGATATGATTATAGTGAGTGCTAGCTCGTGCATGTTATCCTATTTCGCCTTGAGTCACCGGCACGCCAGTCCTCACCTTATCGAGAGAGGTATTTTATTTCGCTTCCTGCATCTTGTTTGATGGCTAACGATTTACAAAGATAGACAACATTTGGGTAAGGAAGAGATAGCTACCAGTCAAGTTCCGTGTCTCTGACGGTACTGCAGTGTAGACCCTGGACTCGAGTCTCTGCGTTATTCCTTGTCGTATGTATAAGGCCACATGAGACTCTACCACTGCATGTCTTCCAAACTGATCGTTCGGCTAGGTTCGCTACGTCGGCCTTTGTTGGGGCATGTGAGTCTATGGATACTGTGACGCATACTTGAAAACATGGCTAACTCTTGATTTCATTTTCAAGCACACTTGCTCTCAGTATGTTCAAGCATACCGACTACATGTCAAGGTTGATCGGACTAACGAACTGATACATTCGTAGCTGGTAGTGTTTTTGTGCCTGGCCCTCTTAAAGCTAGTTTTTCTACTTTATATTTAATCCATCACTGATGAACATGTTCTGATAGACGTGGGTATCTCCATCTCGACAAGCGGTGCTGTAACATTAACAATCGAATAGGTGTAAGCACACCCTTTGTAGTACAGCTCTCAGCACCAAAATGAGATCGGATACTACTTCAAAGGTACTGTGATGTTTGTAGTGGGTGACTGGGGATATATGTTGTTCCTTGCTGCCGCCGATCGTGAGTTGCCACATTCCCTCGCTTAGCTTCCCTGCGTTGACTTATATTACAGTGGTGATGATTCTGCGGGTTTATGCAATGTGGAATCGATCTAGGATAATCCTCGGCATCCTTTTGTTCTTTTACGTGCCACAAGTCGTCGTCTCCGCTGTTTGGGAAGGTATCTACAACAATCCTAATGGGACCCTCTCAGGTATGTTTCGGGCTAGATTGGAAGTCCCAATGTGATCTTGAGCAATACCTCTACTTTTTCTCCAGTGACGGTTGTCCAAGTACTCAATTTCAGACATTGCAGCTACACATCTCACACAACACCCTCGGCAACATACAGGGCAATTCCCCGATATTTTCTCGGTACTGCACTGTTGGTTCTCGCTGTCATCCCAACCTTTAGACAGTCGATTGAGATGTACAAAATGACGAAGCGCTGGCAGACCAACCGGTCAATGAAGTTACTCTTAAAGGAAGGAGCTGTTTACTTCGTCGTGTACGTTTCACTTGTTCCGTCATATCATTTCTGTGTCCATCATTCGCCTCTTCTCTCTCTCCCTAAAAAACTCGCAAAAATACACGCAAAAAACTAATCGCACGGACACTTTCCCTTCAACTAGGAATCTACTTTTCAACATCGTTCTTGCGATCGAGCTACCATCCGTCGATTTGATGCTGTTCTTGAACACCCTCAGCTATTCACTTTCATGCGCTATCGTGCCTCGGTTCATCATTAGCATACGGAAATTGTATGAGCGTGACCTTGAGAACCGATGGCAAGGGATCGACACCGGGTTCGGAATATTGGTTTCCAGTGGAGATGCGGGCGGGACTACGATTGCAATGGGGGATGTCGGCCCGGAAGAGCGGCAGGCGGTGGAGAGGGATGTGGACGACTCGGAGGCGATTCAACTTGGAGTGGTCGGGGATGGTACGCGTTGGGCTTGATCTGGGTAGCAAGCAGAGTCGAGCGCTGGAAGATGAAGGTGTTAGGATGGTTCTGATTCCGCAAGTGGCGGCATCGACAGTAGGATATATATTGGGTCTAATCGTGTACTGGATGTAACAATTGTAAGAAAAGGACAAGCTAGGGAACCTGGGGAAACGGGGAGCAGTCCTGACTGGGGGTTGGTTGGGATGGTCGGGCGGTGGGACGGCAACCGGGTCTGAAATGAGGGATGGCTGTGGGTGGTAGCGACAAGTGAGACGGATAGGTAAAGGGAACCATCACGACGATAACTCCCCGGCAAGGTCCTCGTCCTCGTCGACGGGGGACTCAGGCACATCACAGTAAGTACCGCAACCTATCGTGATGGAATATACCTCCCCCCGCTTTTCGAGGTAGTCCCGAGATTGCTCGTGGATGCCAGGTTAAAATTAGTATATAAGAGAATGTGGTCGTGTTCCTATGCAAGACCGATAACTTGAATACAATCACGAACAGTTTCCCTTCAATCGTCCTCTGCATCATCATGGATATCCGTCTCTCCGTGTTCTAGCAATGCCACGCGCTCAGGATTTCCGGGTACCTTCCGCCTGTGATCACCCTCGTACACTGGAGGAATGAGCGAAAAAAAGAGGTTGAAGATGAGCACGTACGGAATGTCAGCTCCTCCAGAGTCCGCCCCGACGTCTCCGGAAACATGAAGTAGACAAACACAACCTCAAAGGAGATCCACACGCAATAGCTAACGTCTTTCAGCCCCCGCCCATTCAATGATTCATGTTTCCAAAAGGCAGCTTACACGATGTAGTATTTCCAACCTATCGTGCCCCACCACTTCCATCAGTCACGAATTAGATAAACTGAGTAGAGAACATACCCGCGGCTTCGATTCCGATAGGATCCATGAATTGCGTGACAAACCTTGCGCAACGGCCCCACCACTGGAAGATGGTAATACCTTTGGCTCGAGTATGAAAAGGGAAAAGCTCGACCAAGAAAGCTATCCGCTTCGTCAGGAAGGGGTTCGTGGTGACACGGATGGCCTAAGGCTCACGATATGTCAGAGCGTTGAATCCTATACCATAAGCAGGACTATGCGCGAAGATGAGGCTACGGAGTACATGGTCAGGGCGGAAACGCCACGCTCTTCAATGAACGGCAGGCAATACTCACGCTAGCACTACGTAAGAAGAGATCACGCTGTGAGTTCGCGCATATTCTGCACTAGCCACGGTCCAAGCAATAAAGACGACTAAGAGAGAGATAGTACACGTCTAAGGGGGACATTAGCACAGCGGTATCAGAAGTAGTTTGAGACCACACACCAAATACATTCTCCGTCGCGGGAATCGGGGTACTGTCAACGCGAGAAATATACCGGTAACGAGGGCCCAGCCACCCTTGGCGAAGTTAATCATGTTCTTCATCCGGTTATCGTGGATTCCGATGTTGTCCAAGATTGGGGAGAGGAAGTATCTGTAAACACGATGAGCGGGCCATCTAGCAGAAGGCAAGATTTGCAGGTGTAGCTCACGAAACTAGTCCATTGCCGCTCCACCTGGTGAACAGACCGAGGGAAGCCGCGATGACGACCCGCTTTCGCATCCCCGCCGTCGAAAATGCCTCCTTCCAGCTCATCTTGGCGTTCTTCATTTCTTCTTCGAGTGTCTCCTCGATCTGGGTATACTCTGCCTTGACGAATTCCGAGTTTTCATCTCCTTCTGCATGATACTTCACAAGGATGGCGTACGCTTCGTCCCTTCTTCCTTTTGAAACGAGCCAACGAGGAGACTCTGGGAGGAACCAAATAAAGGAGACTTGAAGTAGGCTAGGGACTACTTGAAGGAAAGATGGAATCCTCCACCCCCAATTATTGGGCATTGCAAACGTCCCGAGAGTCACTCCAGCGGCAGTTAGAGAGCCTAGGAGGGATCAATTTAATTACTCCCAGAGTTAATCACAGCTGCAACTTACCGATGGAGTAACAGCAGTCGAAAAGTGCACCTATGATTGCTCGCTCCTTGGGATGTGATAGTTCTTTACAAAGTTTCATGACCAACAGGTACTGGATCAAAGGAACCGTAACGCACCTCCAATCAAAGAAGAGGCAGCTACGATGGCGAAGACAATCCCAGAGCCCAGGACAAAGCGAGCGATGATAAACATCGTAACTAAGGATTCAAGAAGAAAAACATTCTGGAATTCTGAGGACCACCAGTCGCTTACGATTCAATGCAGCTCCTTGTAGAACACCCCCGATTATCATCAGTATGCTCCCGATAAGTATCGAATGTCGCCTCCCGAACTTATCGACTACAGAGGGGACAAACGGAAGAGCAACGATCCCACCCAATGAAAACATAGCAGAAACGAGGCCAAGCAAAGCGGAACGAGGATGGCGATAATCTGCAATTCAAGTTAATTGTTTACAAAATAGGGTGGGGGACTGCCTCACATTCAACCCATGAGGGCACAGCTTGCAAACCATTTAACATGGACGCATCAAAGCTTCTGCGTATCAACAGTGCGCCATCAAAGATGTACCCAGAGACACTTGCCCAGTCGTCGTCTCCACTCCTAAACAGGTCGGAAGCATCAAGAGGTACAAAAGTCGGAGGTTGGGTTTCTTATACCACGGGACTTTATCTTGCTGGGCAAGCCGAGAGACAATTGCGTCGTTACTCTCCAGCTGAGAATAACTCCCATGCACGGACCCTCGCGAGGCCATTGGAATGAGAAGACCGTAGGTCTCGCGTTTGGTATACGCAGATAAAGCGACGTTGTCCCTACAAACCCTGCCCGAGTCGGAGGTTGTGGGATTTGAGGGACGTGGCGACGCTAGAACATGATATATACCTGGTTTAGGCTAGAAGACGTAAAAGGTTGGCGGAAATGAGTGCTAGCCTGGGAACCCGGGAGCAAACCATATTATCTTCAAGTTGGACTGCCAGGTGCCACGACTCGTGATCGATCAATAACGCAGGTTGCAAGTGCCTGCCGACGAACCAGTGTTCGCCCATTGGTTCGAAACGCGCGCGAAAAGCATTTATCCGGTTACATAGAGAACTTTGAATCTTCGTTCCTGTCGTAAGCCGTCTCGTTTTCCCATACCTAATTCATTACCCATGCAGGTCATGCTCAGCGACCTTTGACATCCGCTCTTCGCTAGATATGCTTGAAAATGTCTTTGATCGTTAAATTCCCGAGCAACCCATTGAAACGGTTGGTTAGAATATTATCGTTTTCCCCGTTGTTCGAGGTAGTCCCGAAATTGCTCATTGTGCCGCGTTGAAATTAGTATATTAGAGACTGCGGTCGTGAACGTTCTTATGCAAGATCGACAACTTGAATACAATCACGAGCATTCCTTGTCATCCCTGCTGGCCTACACGAACAGCTTCCTCTCAATCGTCCTCTGTAGCATCATGCGCATCTGTCTCTCCCTGTTCTAGCAGTCCCACGCGCTCAGGATTCCTGAGTACCTTCTGGCTGAGATCGCCCTCGTACACTGGAGGAATCAGTGGGGGAAAAAGGGTTGAGTATCAGTACTCACAGAATGTCAGCTCCTCGAGAGTCCGTCCTGACGTCTCTGGGAACATGAAGTAGATGAACGCAACCTCAAAGGAGATCCACACGCAGTAGCTAACATCTTTCAGCCCCCGCCCATTCATGTTTCCAAAGGGTAGCTTACATGGTATAGTATTTCCAACCTATCGTGCCCCACCACTTCCATCAGTCACGAATCAGATAAACTGAGTAGAGAACGTACCCGCGGCCTCGATTCCAATAGGATCCACGAATTGGGTGACGAACCCTGCGCAGCGGCCCAACCACTGGAAGATGGTAATACCCTTGGCTCGAGTATGAAAAGGGAAAAGCTCGACTAAGAAAGCTATCCGCTTCGTCAGGAAGGGGTTCGTGGTGACACGAATGGCCAAAAACTCACTATATGTCAAAGCGCTGAATCCCATACTATAAGCCGGACTATAAACGAAGATGAGGCTACGGAACACATGGTCAGGGTGGAAACGCCGCGCTATTCAATAAACGGCAATACTCACGCTAGCACTATGTGAGAAGAGACCGCGCTGCGAGTTCGCACATATTCTGCACTAGCCACGGTCCAAGCAATAAAGACAACTAGGAGAGAGATGGTACATGTCTAAGGGGACATTAGCACAGCGGTATCAGAAGTAGTTTGAGACTACATACCAAATACATTCTCCGTCGCGGGAATCGGGGTACTGTCAACGCAATGAATGTACCGGTAACGAGGGCCCAGCCACCCTTGGCGAAGTTAATCATGTTCTTCGTCCGGTCATCGTGGATTCCGATGTTGTCCAAGATTGGGGAAAGGAAGTGCCTGTATACACGATGAGCGGGCCATCTAGCAGAAGGCAAGATTTGCTGGCGTAGCTCACGAAATTAGTCCGTTGCCGCTCCACCTGGTGAACAGACCGAGGGAAGCCGCGATGACGACCCGCTTTCGCATCCCTGCCGTCGAAAATGCCTCCTTCCAGCTCATCTTGGCGTTCTTCATTTCTTCTTCGAGTGTTTCCTCGATCTGGGTATACTCTGCCTTGACGAATTCCGAGTTTTCATCTCCTTCTGCATGATACTTCACAAGAATGGCGTACGCTTCGTCCTTCCTTCCTTTTGAAATGAGCCAACGAGGAGACTCTGGGAGGAACCAGATGAAGGAGACTTGAAGTAGACTAGGTACTGACTGGAGGAAAGATGGAATCCTCCACCCCCAATTGTTGGGCATTGCAAACGTCCCGAGAATCACTCCGGCGGCAGTTAGAGAACCTAGGAGGGAATCAATTTAATTCCTTCCTATAATTGATCACGGCTTCGACTTGCCGATCGAGAAACAGCAGTCGAAAAGTGCACCCATGATTGCTCGCTCCTTGTGATGTGATAGTTCTATACAAAGCTTCAAGATCAACAAACACCAAGTCAAAGGAACCAAAACGCACCTCCAATTAGAGAAGAGGCGGCTACGATGGAGAAGACAATCCCCGAGCCCAGGACAAAACGAGCAATGATAAACATCGTAACTAAAATTTAAGATGAAAAATGTTATGAAAAATGAAGACCACCAGCCGCTTACGATTCAATGCAGCTCCTTGTAGAACACCCCCGATTATCGTCATTATGCTCCCAACAAGTATCGAACATCGTCTCCCGAACTTATCGACTACAAAGGGGACAACCGGAAGGGCAACGATGGCACCCAGGGGATACATAGCAGAAACGAGGCCCAGCAAAGCGGAACGAGGATGGTGATAATCTGTAATCCAAGCTAATCGTTTACGAAATAGGGTGGGGGACTGCCTCACATTCAACCCATGAGGGCACAGCCTGCAACCCATTTAACATGGACGAATCAAAGCTTCTGGGTATCAACAGTGCGCCATCAAAAATGTACCGAGAGACACTTGCCCGCTCGTCATCTCCACTCCTAAACAGGTCGGAAACATCAAGAGGTACAAAAGTCGGAGGTTGGGTTTCCTATACCACGGGACGTTATCTTGCTGGGCGAGCTGAGAGACAATTGCGTTGTTACTCTCCCGTTGGGAATAACCTCCATGTACGGACGCTCGCGAGGCCATTGAAATGACGATAAAAGGACCGTAGGTCTCGCGTTTGTTATACGCCGATTATGTACTACAAACTCCGCCCGAGTTTGTGAGACTTCGAGGACGTGGGGATGCTGGAACGTGAGATACACCTGGTTTAGGTTAGAAGACGTCAACAGTGGGCGAAATCAGTGCTGGCCTGGGAACTCGGGAGCAAACCACGTTATCTTGGGCTGCCAGTGGCACGATTGATAACGCAAGCGCCTGCGGACGAACCAGGTTCGCCCCTTGGTTCGAAACGCGCGCGAAAACCATTTGTCTGGTAGGAAGATAGTCTGGGTGAGTCGACAGAAGTGAATGAACAGGCTCCCTGAGGCTCGTGTCATCGTATGGTAAGTTTGGCCCGGGATACGGCCCACTGTGACCGTGAGCTGAAGATACTAAATGCAGTCACATTGTTCAAGTTGCAGTCGACTCTCACTATAACCCATACGGAAGAGCAAGGATGTATGCAAAATGGAACCCGGGTTATCAAAACAATGTATGAGTTATGAAGGAGTAACGGATTATATTACAGCAGTTCCCAAGTAGCATGACATTTGCGCTTGTTTTTTGTTGTTGTCCGAGTTACATTCCAAATTGGGAACAGTGAAAGACGTCCGCATGCCCCACCAACACATCAGCAAAGATCTCAAAGAATCTGCCCTTCGCCTCTGGGAGATAGGCTGGGAGGTTGAGGATATCTGTTTGGCACTCAGTATCTCTCGCTCAAGCTTGTTCCGTTGGCGTGCACTTTTCAATGACCTCGGTGATGTCAACCGGCCACCATCTCCACTCTGTGGTCCAACACGCATCCTCACTCGTGCACTGCTCACAGCTTGCGAGGGCCTGTTTTCAGATGAAGCAGACTTGTACCTTGAAGAGGTTGGTCAATGGTGGTAACTAATTTTGCCTTTGCTGAGCAGCCACGACCTGAAGCAGAAACGGTGGTCATGGTTTCCAGCCAAAGATGGCCAGATATCTCAAGTACTGGCGGCTCAGGTTCTTGGTTCTTGATTGCGGTGTCTTCAGTCGGGTGTTTCTTGGCCTTCAGCTTCAGCGGCAAGTTCTTCTTCACTTTCTTCGGCAGCCTGGGCTCATCATTCACAGAGTCAAAGTTGACTTCAGGTGCCAAGTTGAACTCCGAGTCCTTGACATCGCTGTCAACAGCAGAGCGAGGTCATTTGTTTTTCTGGTTTTCAGTCTTCAGCATGGTCACTCTCGGGGTGCCAGATTCGTATAAAAAGGTAAAAGGACCCTCCCTAACAACTATATCATGATGGATAATCGTCAAAGTTCACTGATGATTGTGCCAAGTCAAAAATACAGCCTACCAGTAGAGTCCGGATCGTCATCATCAGGTATTTGTATTCTGTGGGTGTGATCATTGTCGGAGGCATACAGTTGGTCGATATCTGAATCGTCGTCCGCCATGAATAGTAGAGAACGATAAAAAATGAATGTGGTTTGACGAAGTGCGTGGTGAGCACAAGGTACGCTACTATCCTTATCAATTCCTAATTAGGATGTGTTTGACTTTGGTCGAAAAAAAATAGGTACAAATCTCATGCTATTTGGGCACAGCTGTAAGACAGTTGACTGCATTGTCTTCCAATCTCATCGATAACAAAGGGGGCAAAGGACAGCCACAAAACCCAGAGAGTGCACACCAATCATAAGATATATCGATCCAATGAGGCAGAACGAGGATAATCGTATTGTCATTGGAGTCAAATCTTTCTGACTCATCAACTCATTGGCCACCTCACATACAAGCCATCAGGGCACAACTTGCAGGTCATTCAAGTTTACCATGGAACGTGCATTATAATGTCTCCATTTCGAAACAGGTATGGGGTTTGCTATACGACCTGCCTTGCCGTGCAAGGCAAGAGGCGATCGCGTCGTTTGCTGTGTGGTTGAGTATGCCTTCCCTGCCTGCTGCAGAGGACCTTGGGGAGAGGTGGCCCCCGCCTAACGGTGCGGAGGTGGCGGTAGTGACTCGCCGGATGATCAAACTAGGCCGCGCTACGACATGCCACGACTAGTTGAGGAAACCCAGGACTCCAGATAGCGATATCGCGAACCAGTTGGCCATCTGTCACATCTCGGTCTCGATGGGGTAAGCACTTCACGAACCACAATGATTATCTGTGGCGGTAGAGTGGAAAGCCAGAGGCTGCTTGAGTCGGATGTGATGACAAACGATCCCCAGTTGGTCCACGCAATCACGAGCGCCAGTTCAGATCCACTAGCACGCCAGCTTCCGACACGCGAAATACTGGAGGGTTCTGATTGGCCAGAGCCTGAGCTAGGCTAGATCTTGTGTCACAGTGCGAGTCGTGTCGTGTGTTCGTGGAGTACATCAAAATCAAGGTTGGGGTTGTGGACAGGGGTGTGTGGCTGTGACAAAAGCGAGATGCGGTTGGAACTTGGCAAGTTCGATTACAAATTCAAGTTACACTGCTGCATGCATGTTCAACTACTTCGCGCTGGCTCGAACTCAAGCGGTGTAAGGGGTCTATTCGGACGCAAAGGTTTGAGTCTATTTTCGATGTCAATATACCGGACCAATTAATTCATTGCCGGCCGATGCAGGTTTTTCTATTCTAGCTGTCGAGAGCTCCGCAGATAATATAGATACTTGTGCGGCGGTCGTGACATCGTCGCGACAGATCCTGTCTAACATGATCATCAAGCAGCATCACTTGTAAGTCTATGTGGTAGTGTGAAGCTTCGTCATCGCCTCACGTTTGCATAGTCATGAAGATTTTGGTGGTATTCACCCCACGGTTGCGATTGAGGGGCACCAGCAACATGGCGAGCATACGGTAATGCGTGAAGCGTCCGAGTTCGTTGAGGGGGGGCTCATTGGTGTAGCTCATTGGTACTCAAAGAGTACTCAGAGAATCAGGCATGTCGATGCATCACATTGACAGAATTGCTTTTACCAGAGGACCTGGTGGGCATGGGCCATTGAAGCACGCGCTATAACGGCTCAGACAGGCAAATAGGTATTGGCGGTTGTCTCAGCATCGGATCCAACGCTGCCAAGACGTTTGCTGCCGCACTTGATAAACCCCTCGTCGGGGTGCATCATACAGTGAGGTCTCATTGATTCCTATGTCGGAATCCATCCTCTCAATTCCCCCGCACATTCCTCAGCAAGCAAGCGCACTAACGCCACTCCTCACGTTGCCTCTAGAAGAGTGCCTTCGGTTTCGGTTTCTGACATTGTTGATATCTGGAGGTCACACCCTACTCGTGCTCGCAACAACTCATTCGTCCTTCCGTATCCTTGTCAATACTGTCGACGAATGCGTCGGGCGCACGTATGACAAGGTGGCTTGCATGCTGAACATGTCGTGGGGCGCGCGGGGTCCGGCTGCCGCACTGGAAGAGTTTTGTCGCCAAGAGGGCGATGATCCGAGCGTCCCAGTGATACGCCCGTTTTCGGTTCCCATTCCCAGACAACTTGCATTCTCGTTTAGCGGTCTTCATTCCGCGGTAGAACGGCGTATATTTAGGTCCGAGGCGCCACTCACCGAAGTGCGTCGGCTCGTGCTCGGACGAGCGTTCCAGGATGGGGCGGTGCAACAGCTCTCCGATAAACTTGTTCGTTGCCATTCTATGCTGCGGGAAGAGGGGATCAATGTACGACATGTCGTTGTTACCGGTGGTGTGGTGAGCAACTTGTATTTGAGGGCAAGGTTTGCATGTTGGTTCTTTCGCGGAACATATGTAATGGTAAACTCGTAGGCTTAGGGGCGCGCTGAACGACTACAGTCCTCAGTTCAGAATATCGGTCATTTAATATTTATCCCCCAGTCAAACTTTGCACAGGTATGCTGCTCTTTGCATTCGCTCGCCGTAGAGGCTAACGTCCACTTCAGACAATGCCGCAATGAGTGGCTGGGCTTATATGTACAGATTCCTTGCTGGAGACTATGGTGACTACTCGGTGGAACTCCGTTGTAAATGGAGTATCGAGGCTCTTCCGGATGGTCTCAGTCGCATTCTGAACCAATTTTAGTTACCATCTAATCAAGATCCCCACTTAGTATCGGCCAGACTGCAAGACGGATGCGGCCCGTAATGCAGATTTGCCTCTACCGCGGTGAACCCCAGATCACCTAACAAGCACCAACGTCGTTGGTGTGAACTGTATCCGTCGTCTAACTAAGGGCGAGGACACTTGTGGAGTATCCCAAATCACCCAACCGTATCCGTGTACATCGTGCGTTCCACTTCATATCATCATCTTTTCGACAGAGAAAGCTCAGTTCCCCTCTCCTGCTGCCGCTTGGTCTCATCTTTAGCTGTGCAATGAGTCTATCGTGGACCCTTTAACGACCACTGGTAAAATCCCTGACAACGAGTGAGGTTTATCTACTCCAGATAGTGTACGAGTATCACTAATACTCACCTCCTGTAGGAAGGATCCAAAGGCAGTGGTTACATACCCGCAAGAATCCCCTAATGAAACCTGCATGCGTCGTGATAGATATAACTAACAGAACCATGAGTTCACATTGCAGAGGGGAACCATCGCAAGGAAACCAGCCTACATTGTTCGCGATCATTTTGAAATATAGCATCTAATACATTGGTCACGCGACGATCAATCTCCACATGCGTTTCGCGATAATCCGGTTTCCAAAGGAGATCGACTTCGGGAAACCCATCCTCGAATATATATTCTGGGAACGCGTCGTGTATCTCTGAGCGCGTGCGCTGCTTGTCGCAGGTATGGATGCCGTGCTGTTCACGTATGTTCTACAGCGACGGGTAAGCGCGAACGAGTCATGACGTTCGTACATGGGATAAACAAGTTCACTTCAACAATGGTTGTCTCGAGACCGGAGACGATGGTATCGGCGAACGTAATCTGGTTGGTCCGTATAGCGCGCGTCAAGGGGCTGGTATAAAGTCTTTCTGGAACAGGGACGCCGAAGCGTCGTTCCATTTCCCACGCAGAACGGGCATCTTGAGCCTGCCTTTCACGCAAGGGGGTGAGCTGTGGATCGGCTGCGAGATGACACATCGATGAGACAAGCGTGTTATATGATATTCACATCCATCAAGTACTCCAAATGATCTCCCCGCTGCCATTGCGCTTTGACCAGTACCTGGGTCGTTCATCAAATATGACATCACACATCGTTTGTAAACAGACAACTTACTCATCCCATGCCTCGAGACGACGTACGAAACGTTAACAAGAGCAAACTGGAGACGCACTGCTCGACGAGACGCACCTTTTTTCCATATTTCGCCATGGCCACGTTATCTTGCAAAAAGAAAAACAAACCGCATGAAACAAAAGACGCGCATAGAACCTCGAACACGACGAGACTCACGAAACCCTTCCCCGTGTCTGCCGAGAAAGAAGACCTTGTACTGGACGCCTTGCGGTGCGGTTGCGCTGAGTCTCTGGATCGCTGCAATGAACGCCGTCCACCGATCGGGTCGCTCGTCTGTCAAACCGAAACGGGAGAGTATCTAGAACACGTCAGTCTCTCTGCGTTGCGGCCCCGGACAAACTGGATACACAGAATCTGCTATGATAAACTCACGCCCTGGGTAGTAATGGAGATCAGTTTGGAGCATCCAACAGCGGTTCGACGTAGGTAATGGCATATGCGCACCTGGTCTTCAGTGGACGATTGGTCTGGATCGTCCTGAACAAAGAATCGTGGCACCGTCTATCGGATGATAGTGTCGAAAGTGCAATATCTGCTTGTATGGCGTGTCACTGACCTCGTATTTTCTTGTGCTTGTGGGCACAGCTCCGTGACTGCCAGTGGTTTCCATCCCAAACCCGGAATCAGTACAACAGCCGGTCGTAGGAGGGTCTGATCATCCACGCGGGCTTCAAGTTGTGGCGGGCAATATTCGGTCACCATTCCCGTGCCGAGAAGTACACACCTCCTCCGGGAATTCTTGCCGAGTGGCGGAACCGCACATCGGCTGAACATGACAAATTATAAAATCCAGAAAATTCAGACCAGCCTCAAACAGCAAGATCACGACCGTGGTATGTATATCAAAAATTCAGTCCAGATGAAGCAACGTGCATTGGAACTCCCTGAGCAGATGGAAGAGGTCACTGATGTCCTAGGTGTGTCGGGGCGTAGCATGAATCGTTGGGCTGACCACTATGAGGAGCACGGTCGTGTCAACCACCTTCCATCCTTCGTGGACAGCCTCGATTACGTGAACTGCGTCACGGGCCTTGTTCACGAAGCTCCCTCCCTGTTCGTTGACGAGAGGGAGGGGTGACTAGCTCACCGTCTACTGTACCCGTCTGTATGGAGGCAACCGGGGGGAGGTGCGTTACGCGTACCCCTGACTCCGAGTTAGCAACCGGACCCCCGTTACGCGTTACGGTTGCTATCATCAGCGGCCCAGTGGCCGGTGCCAGCGTTATGGCGGGTGATTTAGCAACTTACTAGGGAGTATATGGTTAGATAGGAATGGACACTACTAAGCATTGTATGTCATCATTGCAAACAGAATGGAGAGCGAATTGAAAGCTGCTGCTCCATGCGCCAGAGTCTTGTGACCCAGCTATGACCCCTCCAATCCACAAAGGCCCATCCTCAGAACTAATCTCGTGAATTCATCATCTACACCATTTACTCGAACACCTTCCGAACACCTTGCCTCTCAATCCTGAGGAGTCCAATTATTATTTTGGCCTAGACACAGACTTCGTCAATGATGAGGGGGTATGGTATGCTTTCAACAGGAACCTCGAAGTTTGCTTTGAAACACATAAGCTTCGCAATGGAGAAACCATTGTCTTCCAAGAACGTGGTGACCGGTACAATGCCCTGATCGCGATGATGAAGGCAACGGTAAAAGCGCTTCCAACAAGAGAACATACTTTTTTCCGTGAGGTATGGCTCGAGCGCCTGATAAAGGCAGCAGAACTGCAGGGTGCAAAGGTTCCAACGAAGTGAGTGTCCACCACTATCATTAGAAGTAAGATAGAATGTTTACTCACATGGGTGGGCGTTGCATGCAATAGACGAACGGCTGCTACTGAGAATGAGGTCGAGACTAGGCCGGACAAGCGGGCACACACCTTTGGTGGGTCATGCACCGTGACAGAGCCTGAGTCTGGGTCTGGGGACTCCGGGGTGGATGCCAACTCAGACTCGGAGGTTGAGCTGTTGGAAGCACGATCACAGGGATCTCTAAAGAACCATGTTAACATTCACCTTGCAGACGACATAAAGGCTGCTCCAAAGGGGTGGGACAGCTCCCAGCCACAGCGACAGCTCACCTTCCATGATTTGAAGTGGAAGCCGCTCGAGACGGATGAGGATAAGGCACTGCAGTGGAAGAGATTAGCGAAATTAGACGGGGAGATGCGGCAGGAAGTGCGTGTCGAGGAGGAAAAGAAAAAGGCGGAACAAAAAGTCCGCCAACGTGAGCTTGCTGCCAAACGGCAGCAACACTTGCACAATCGCCGGCGTGCACTGACTACTGATAAAGTCAAAGATCGTCGTCAATCTATCAATAATGTAAGTGGCTCTTAGGATGAATGGATGGGAATCGACGAGGTCACTATTACAGGTGTTAAAGGACTTACCTGCGGATTCGAGTGAGCTTGATGTGGCTGCGATATCGCGTCCAGGCCACTCAGAATGGAAGGAGCAGCGGAGTGGGAAACGCGGAGGTACGAAACAAGAGCGCCACAAACGTACGAACTGGTACCACCCATTTCTCTGGACGCACATCGATCGAGCAGCCAAAATCTATGACTGGTCACCACAAGCAATAATCAACGCCCTCAAAAAGGAACAGCCAAAGCTGTTTTCCCGCTTGCACAAGGGGACCGTCTCCAAATGGATCGACAAGACCAAACGGCAGTGGTCGGCGGCGACTCTCGTCAATATTCAAAATGGACACACCCTCGCTGGATCTGGACAGTCTGGCATTCTTTGCCATTATCCACAAGTTAAAGAAGAAATTGTCGAAAAACTGACATCCCTGCGTGCATCCGGTGTGCCGATCAATGTTATCGTAGCGAGATCCATCATGCTAGCAGTGATTCAGGACCGCGCCCCTGATTTACTGGCAACGTTCAAATGTTCCGAGGTTAGTCCAATTTCGTTCGCTCATATTCTACATGCTAACATCAAGATAGAAATTTGTTCGCTCCTTCTTTGACAGTGTTCTCAACTGGTCTCTCCACAAAGGGACACGCACGGCCGCAAAGCTTCCTGCCAACGCAGATGACAAGTGCGAGGAAGCCTTCTTTAGGCTTGTCTACATAATGAAGTGGCATTCCGTGCCACCAAAGATGTGTACATGCACATTGTATATTACATTGTGAATGATTTTTTTGAAATGATAGCTTGTTGTTGGATTTGATCAAATCGGCTCCTACGTCCTCCTGGGCAGTAGTGCAACATTTGCGGAGCGCGGATCGCGACAAGTGGACATCATCGCCAAGGACGAAAAGCGGGCATTCACATTACTTGTTGCGAGTACACCTGACGGTACCTTTTTACCCTTCCAACAGGTTTGGGCCGGAGCTTCTGCACAGTCCCTTCCCTCAGCGAATGTGCGTGGCATGGCTGAGGCATGCGCAAATGGATTCAACTTTGCATTTGCGAAGAGCGATAAAAAAGGAAGTCATTTCAGCACGCTCAAAACAATGAAAGAAGTATTTTATGGTTACTACATATCAGATTAACGTACTGATGACAATCTAGTGGGTCGAGCATATTTTTGAGCCTTACCGCCGTCGAGTCATCGAGTCCGATCCCGATCTCAGTGACGATCAATATGCCATCATTTATCTCGACTGCTATCCTGTTCATACCGGTCAAGAGTTCCGTTCTTATATTATCCAGGAATTTCCATATGTCATTCTGTGTTTTGTTCCAGCCGGTTGTAAGTGTCGCAGTGGTTGCTCGTACTGACCACTCATTGACGTCACCCCATTTCCAAGGCACGGGCATCTTTCAGCCTGCTGATGTAGGTTTGAATTGAGTCATCAAACACCGCCTCAAACAACACCAGACCCAGTATCTTATTGATTCGTGAAACAACCTTGAAGCGAAGCTTAGGTTGCCAACAGTAACTTGGACTTTTGAAAGGTGGTAGAGAAGACTTGTCAGGTCTAAGGAGTCCTTCTTATAATGCTTTAAGGGTAAGCACCAAGAGAACTAGACTGGAGTTCTCTGGTGGTGGCATCGAGCCTTAAGTACCTACTAGAGGTATGTACATGTTTAGGTCGTATCTAACGATCCGGTAGTAAATGGGGAAATGGGCATAGGGTGTGAAACGGAGATGAGAAACATAAGGCCAACACACGGTGTGGCAGAATGGAAAGGAAGCGT
>JBBPRV010000581.1:0-17449 GCA_038093235.1 Boletus harrisonii
ACATGTTCTCCTCATGTTTACGCTTCCCTTCCATTCTGCCACACCGTGTGTTGGCCTTATGTTTCTCATCTCCATTTCCACCCTATGCCCTACTTCCCCATTAGTTACCGGATCGTTAGATACGACCCAAACATGTACATACCTCCAGTAGGTACTTAAAGGCTCGATGCCCCACCAGAGAACTCTAGTCTAGTTCTCTTGGTGCTTACCCCTAGAAGCATCGATTGAAGGACTCATCCATTCCTTTCTCCCCTCACTCTCTGAGTTTACGGTTCACGACTCGACCTAGCGGCACACCTGCTCGGTGTATGCTTGGCAGCGCTCCTATGGGAGTTGGTACTGCTCGCACCTCTTGGTGAAGGCTTTAGGGTTGTTTCAGGTGGTGCTTATTTCGCCTGTGTGAATAGCCGTTGTCAACTCCATTTTCCTTCCTTTTTGGGCCGAAAAAACCATGTGGCCCACCTACATTTCAAGCTCAGCCATCGTCCGTTCAGTAGCCACAGTTCACTCACCCACGAGCACAATTTCAAGCTCAGCTGCGACTACACAGCCACTTGAGTTCCAAACGCGATACGCCTCATGTGCAGCACGGCAAATAAATGGCTGGGCTGGTACACACTGGCTTGGGTCAGGCACACCACAAGTGTCACTTTAGTCTCTCACATTAGTCTATCACACCACAATTGTTTACAGAATATTGAATTAAAGAGAATGAAAGGAAGCAGGTTTGCAAGCTGACCTTTGCCATCAGCCTTGTTCCTCGGCAAATGGCAGGTCAGCTTGCAAACACACCCACCACTTCTCTCAATTCAAAGTCTCCTGCAGACCCTAATTTTTTATCTATTTCCCTTCCTCCCCCCCCTGTTGGGCCTTTGGCCCAACAGCTAGCTCTTGAGCTAGTCAATAAGTTAGCGGGCAACGGGGTGTGAGAGACTCTGTGACGACACTTATCCGCTGCTTTTCCCGCGTACCGTATAACCATCGTTTACCAGTACAACCATCGCTTACCAATACAATCCTTCCTGTTTCATCCAACCAAAACCATGTGGCACTTCAAACTCAGCTGTCGTCCATGCACACACGCACGGGGCATGCAATTATGTAATCAAGTCCTTGCCCGTTTCCCCGCTACTCCCTGCTGCAGTCAGCCTTGCTCAACATACTGCCTTCAAAAAAAATCGGAAAAAATCGGAAAAATTGGGCTTTCAGTTGGAATTGAGTTTTGAGTCAATCAAGGTGAGTTCAGTTCTACTGAATGGATCATTTCAGACACCAATTTTATTCATCTGATAGTGATCTGATAACTGATCAAACTCTGCATCCTGGTACTTGGGTGTGTTTTCCTCTTTCTTTCCTCACATGTTCATACTCACATTTACAACAAGCAACCCCTATTCCTGGTATTTCATATACTTATTTCATTGTTTTCATGTGCATGCATGACTGACAATACTATTTCTTTCTTTTAGGATTCTTTCTTTTTAGAATCCTCTTCACTTCCTGAGTGTTTGCTGGCTTTCACACACTCACGTCTTACGACTCTCGACGTTAACGAGCACCCGGAGCTAGGGTTAAAGCATTGCCCTTGTAGGGGTTTAAATTACCGTTGGCTATGTGATCGCCCTGGGAATACAATCCAGATCTAAAGCGTAGTTTGGCATTGCACCGTGCCTCCTGGTCATATCCACCAGATTACCCCTGTGTTTTTACATCAGGGCATCGAAACAGGTATTTGCTGTGCCATTGGCATTTCCATATTGCAGTGTAGGAACGTTCCTGGGTTATAACCTGTGTGGATTCGCGTGATTTATCCATAACGTCATGTGGTCGATATTTCACCTACGAAGTAGTGCTGGCTAGCTAGGAACGATGAGTAAAGTTCCGAAATCTCCGGTTCCTGTCCTGCGACTCCGCTGTCCAAGTACTCAGTATTTCTTTGCTGTCCCCGTGAGGCAGCAGTTTGGTGTGTTTTTTTTTAGATTTCATCATCAGCAAACTGAGCCTTACATTAGCTGACTCGGCAGATTTTCGCCAGAGTCCTAATCTGTCACTGCCTGCCACTGCCTGTCACCAGCTGTCACCACTGATTGGCAAACAACCCTTATACTGGCTGACTTGGCAATCTGTCACCACCTGCCACTGTCTGTCACAACTGTTTGCACCCATGGTGGGTCAGTGGGTCAAGTCTGGAGCAAATACCGCACCATTCGGATACTACTATTACGTGAATACAGTTGTCCTGGTCTGTACAAAAGTAATAGAATACTAGTCTAATCTTACATCAAGTACACTCGCAGAATCCGAGTCGGGATGATTGACGGGTGTTACTTTGTCTGATCATCAAGGAAGTACATGTTAGTTTGAAATACCACGCTAGACAAATGAACCCGGGGTACCATAACGTACCGTGCATGGAAGAATCTCCCTGCATCGTATATTCAACTGTGACTGGTAGACCGCTCTTGCGGATCACAAAGCAAACGTGGCCAATGAATTGGTCAGCAGTCTGCAGACCTTCCTGAGCTCTGTCCAACAACAAACGGTTGTATTGAAGCGCAAGGGTATTCCGGTGAATGATTTGCAGCGCGAGGTTTCTGTGTGTGAGGTGCACTTCCCGGTCTGCATGAGCTGTTTCCAATAGTAGATGTGCTTCGGCACTGTTTTCAGGGGGAGGGACAACAATATCCAATTCTGCACTTTGTGACTTGTTCAAGCAAATAAGTACATATACCGTTGATGGCTGCATTATATCAACTCACCAGCCATTCATTGGCAGAGCCAGCAGGTAGGTGGCTGTCTTGCAGATTGTTGTTGTTCCCGGTTGAATTACGCAAGTTGGATGAATCAGAACCTCGGGCGCTCGGGCCAGCAAAGTATGATGAAGGCATGATGGTATGTGGATGAAGGGATGCAAATGGGGTCAGGTGGAAGAAAGAGTCTGATGGAAACACTTTGCCCATTCGTGGTTGATTGGTGGGGGGATCCATTGCCATGGAACGACAACAGCGTTTGTCTGAGTTCGGTCAGGAGAAAACTATCGGGGTGGTAATCGATGAGGTATGGGAAAATGATACATAAGTCAGGTAATACTGTATCTAGTATGGCCGCGGAAATTTACATGGCTGTGCGGGCCCCTGCAAGGTTCACACCGGCAAGTGTGACATTAGGCGAAGCCTGAGCGAACTTGCAGTGCACATTGATGCCTAGAGCCAAGACGAATCGTGGTAAGCTCAAGCCTATTAGCTGTCCCCGGTGTGGCAAAAAGTTCTGCTCAGAGACAAATGTTTTGCAGCACATGAATCAGCCGTTGGGATCGTGTGGGCCTACCTGGAATGAGGAGGTTACACGCACCCTCCATCAGGCCCACCCCCTTCAGATTCCACCTGTTGCAAGGGCTCAAACTTTGGACAACCCATCTCACACAGGATCTGATTCGGCTGATGGCGATATTCTGGATTTGGAGAACACTCACGATTCAGATGTATACCTTTATGACCAGGAACTTGATTTCACAGACCCAGACATCGCGATGAACACCGAAAACGAGACCGAAATGAACCAAGATCCACCAGGGACGTACACAGAGGTATACAAGGGTTGCAGCGAGGCATTCCCAGGTGGAAAATCCTTTTTAGATGACTTCAGGCAGGATGAACATGCCACTGAATGGCGAGAAAACCTCTATTTTCCATTTGCATCCCGAGAAGAATGGCAGCTCGCCTCCTGGCTTCTTTGCTCACATCTCAGCCTTTCCGCTGTCGATTCTTTACTCGCCCTCGATATTGTACGTACAGTCTCAACTCACCAAGATTGCATTGTAATTGCATTCCAGCTCAAACGTGTACCGCTCTCCTTTCGGACTGGCAAGCAGCTGCGAGCCCATGCCGAAACACTACCATCAGGACCCTCTTGGCTTTGTGAGACTATCAAGCCCGAGGGCTGGACGAAGAACACTGTTCGGGTGTTCTACCATCAACCGCTTGAGTGTCTTCAAGCACTTCTAAGCCATCCCTTACTCACACCGTATGTAAGTTTCGTCCCTCGGAAAGTCTGGACCTCTGCTGCAAAGATATGCCGTATTTATGACAACTGGATGAGCAGCGATCATGCTTGGGAGATTCAAGTAAGACCTTGATTACGTGTAAGGAATATTGATACTGACTGTAATCTAGCGCGAACTTCCCGGTGGAAGCACGCTCTTAGGCATAGTCCTCTCCTCCAACAAGACCAACATTTCTGTCATGACTGGGAACCGCATGGCACATCCGGTACTCATCAGCCTCGCAAACATTGATCCGAAGATTCGAAGCAAAACCTCTCTCCATGGCTACATGCTCCTTGCACTTCTCCCGATCCCCAAGTTCATTGTCAAGAATACCCATGTGCGGAGCTTACTGCAAGATCGCCTTTTTCACAGTGTGTTGGACTTGATTCTGTGGCCCTTGAAGGTTGCCACATCCGTCGGCGTGATGATGAATGACCCAGTAGAAAACCTTTGTTACTGCTACACTCCACTCGTGGCGTGGATTGCAGACACCCCTGAGCAAGGCCTTATCGCCGGAACGAGCCTGAAAGTGTCCCCTGTTACGACGGCTAAATTGAAGGACTTTGGTGATCCAGTTCGTCACCCTCCCCGCACAGCATTGGTCACTCTTGCCGCCATCCGGGTCACACGCTTGAAACAGGATCCGCCTGATTACAAGGCGTTCCTGAAATGCGTCCGGGAATTTGGGATCAATGGCATTCTAGACCCATTTTGGTTGGACTGGGTGCTCTCTCAGCCCTCTTCCTTTCTTCATGTAGAACCCCTTCACCACTTCCACCGCTTCGCCTGGGACCATGACACTCAGTGGTGTATTGTCGTTGTAGGAGCAGAGGAGATTGACTTTTGGTTCTCCTTAATCCAAACGACTGTTGGGTACCGGTTGTTTGAAGATGGCATTTCAAAGCTTAAGCAGGTCACTGGCCGTGATCACTGGGCTATACAGCGTTACATAGTCGGCGCCATCGCTGGTGCAGTTCCTAGCCGATTCCTGACGGCTATCTGAGCCCTCATTGAATTTCGATATCTCGCTCAAGCCCCGTGTTTCACTGACGATACACTTCTCAAAATCTCGAACGCCTTGCAAGAGTTTCACGATCATAAGGATGCTGTCGTGCATGCTGGAGGGCGAAAGGATAGTTGGGAAATTCCAAAGTTAGAGCTACTCCATGGTGTCATACCAGATATTCGTCGCTCTGGCCCCATCATGCAATGGTCCGCAGACCCTACAGAGCATGCACACGTCCAGGAAATCAAAGTTCCTGCTCGAGCTGGAAACAACCAAGATTACTATAGTCAAATTGCCCGCTATCTTGACTGTTCCGAGAAATGCTTACGTTTCGACATTGCCACCTACTTGGAGGGGAACACAGAAGGGGCCCAGGAACCAGGTGAAGACAATGACAAGGGTTTCGATCAGGATGATGAGCATGAACCAGACCAGGAAGATGTTCCTCTTTTCGACCACCTAGGCCTAACCCCTTTCACCCGAGTCAATTACTTCGAAATGGCCGATGCTCTCTCTTGTGGCGACTTTCCAAATGCCCCCCAGCCCCACCGAACTTTCTCTACCGCCACCTCTGCCTTTCACCTTTCGCTAAAACCCTCTCTGCGATTGAGCATAGACGAGGCCGCTGCTAGATTTGACCTCCCTGATTTCCACCCCGCCCTTCAAGAATACCTTTTCCGCGTTGAGAGATCATCACCATATATTGTTTCTGGGGTCAGAAGCCACAACGGAGTCCATAGTTTACCTTTTGAACGTCTCCAAATTTGATACAGGCTTCGCATCCAACAAAAGTGTTATCACGAGAAGGTCCCGGACGCACCACAGACATTGCGAGCGATTCCACATTCCACCGACAACCATTATGGTTTATATGACGCTGTCGTCATCAATGCTGGGCCAGAGAGCTCTTGGCCAAAACAGGGCTTGGACGGTAGGATGTCATAAACATATATTAGCTATTACTCACTCACACTACATAGGTCATTCAATCGTTCAACTGCGAATGATATTTCGTCCTTTGAACTACGACCATTTCCTTGCCTATGTACAGCGCTTCAATGTTATCCCTCAACGTGGACATCCCATCCATCCCAGGATGGGTACACATCTTCTGCGACGTGTGGTCAAGCCAGATGGTATCCGTATCGGGGATATCATTTCCCTTTCGTTGATTCGGTCACCCACTCACCTATCCCTCATTTTGGTGATGTCACTCACAATTGTTTGATGTGTCAGAACAGTTACAAGTTGTCGACAGAGTTCTGGCTGAATAAATATTGGTCTAAGGAGTTCTACTATGCATTGTCGCCTTGATCTGTAGTAGTTACTACCTTTCGTGACCCTTTTATCAAATCATCTCGCATCGATCGATATGGCCAAAATTTGAACCGTTTTGGACTCCAAATTGCACAAGACTTAGTAACCGATTTGTTTAGATTGATAGCACGACAGCGTCACAGCCTGTAGAACTACTGCACCCCTTCTCCCTCTCAATGGAACCAGCGTCGCAGTCGGAAAGCTCACATAGACAGAAGGTGGCTCCTTGTTCCCTAAATTGGTTCAAGTAAAAAATTTGACACGTTCACAGCCCCGACCAGTGTGTGCACATGCTACGCCATGCAACAACGCCCTGGTATGTCGTGTCATTGTGTCTAATAACAATAACTAGTCCAGAACTCATTTGTTTTGTTCACCCAGCTCGCCAGTGTTCCATTGAGATATAGGCGTAAATCAGACGGATTTCACGACAACATGGATCACCTGGTCGACAATGACACTAAGGACTTCCGCTGGTGCCTCAGCAAGTCTGAGACTCAAGGACTGTTGGAAGCCCTGTTCCCTGACTCTGTCCTATTTGGGACTTCACACCCAATCACCATGTCAGACGTCTTGAATGACTTACAGGATAAAAAGCTCTATGGAATGACAAAGGGTGCAGAGGAGCACTGGGTTGGTTTGCCGAAATCCAAGGGGGAAAATATGAACATGGCTGAAGAGAGCATGGCGATGTTCTTGAACAGCATTTTGGAAGCAGTCAAGAACATTACCAGAGAGAGGACTTACAGGTCTAGTCACAGTTTTTCTCATTATTTGTCAACATATGCATGACACGACCGTCTTAGGAAATGGCATGCACGAGGGGCTAAAAAAATCTTCACAGGATCCTGTCTTCAACGAAAACCGGACCTCGTCCTCAGTCCAAATGGCGCTGGTTCAGATTGGAGAGACGTGCTTGTCTTTGGGGAGATGAAGAGTAGGAATAACAGCGACACACAAAGAGCCTCCTACACGGAAGTCTCTGAAAAAACCAGTGTGCTCTTATACGCTCAGGATGGAAGACATGCCGCTCCCTCCCTCCGAATTTTAGGATCCCATGTCAGTTTGTCCTTTTTCAACTGAGGAGGCTCACTCGAAATGCATTGCGTCGACATTCAAACCGATCCAGAAATCTTCCTGTGCATCATAGTCGGTCTCGCCACAGCTAGCTTTTCCCAGCTCGGTTTCAATGTTTTGCTACTTGATGACAGTGGAGACAAGCATGTAATGATTGCATGGAAAGGGGGTTTGAAAACAAAAGAAGTCACCATCGACAACTTACTATTTATCTTGGATATCATGCATGGACGCGGAACAACTGTCTGGGGCGGCTTGATGGACTTTGAGTCGAACGACCCCCATTCTACCAGTGACTCCAAGTCAGTGGCCTTGAGGTGGCCTCATACGCAAAGAGGTGTCGTCATTAAAGACTCCTGGATCGATCCATTACGGAAATACATGGAAGGATTCATCCTAGCTCTCCTGAATGCCACTGGGGTCATAGGTGTCCCAATGCTCGTACACGAAGAACAGGTTCAGGGTCCTCATCTGACTCGTCCCAATGTTCTGATCAACAAATCAACGCATTTACTATGATCCATCCTTTTCGAGGCCAGTTGCAGTGTGGACCACCGTCAATATCAATTACGGGTTCTCTCGCGGCTTATAACTGAGCCCATCGGATTCGAGATCCTGGGATTCAACTCCCTTGCTGAACTCCTCGTCGTGTTCATAGATTACGTTATGGGTATGTCAAATTCACTCATTACTATTCCATAACATTCACCAATGGAATGGTGCATTCCAGCCCACAAGGATGCAATTGAAAAAGTGTGCATTCTTCATCGCGACATCAGTTTGTTCAACCTCTTACTTGACACGTGGAATAGATCCGACGACCACATGCAGTTCCTAAATGTCCTCCCTGAGCAGACACGTAAACGCCTGTATCAACAAATCAAGGCATCCATTTTGCATTGTGGGCTTCTCGTTGATTGGGGCTATGCTGTCCCCATAGAGCCTGCTTCTTCTGAGCCTGTTACCTGCCCCTCTACCCCCGATTCCAGATCTGATTCAGTCGAACCCGAGGATTGCGATGAAGGCGCCGTTCCCACGGTGCTTCGTAATGATCAGCCGACCCGAAGCACTGTAGAGTATGTCCCGGTCTCTAAACTGGGACAAAATCACGAGATAAAGCTCCCGCTGGCAGGAGAAGCAGTAGACCCTGCCAGGCCTTCGATCGATACCAATCCATTGTACCACTCGGTAAGTCTGCAACCATTTGTACAGTGAATCAGCTGAGGAATTGGGGTTTAGGGAACATGGTCGTGGATGGCTGCCGAGCTAGTGATTGCGGGACCCGGAAAGCCAGTAGTTCATCGCCCAGCCCATGATCTTGAGTCCATGTTCTACGTGCTAGTCGGAATATGCGTACTCCTGAACCGACCCCATGAAATCAAGGCCAAGGAGGATCTCTTATGTTTTGACACATATTTCAACTATTTTCATCCTAGCATCGCAAAGACAACAACAATCCAGTTGAATCTTGGCTGGGCCGCCAACATACTACCCCATATCGCGCCTTACTTCCACCCTTTGATTCCACTCCTCAACAAGCTTCGCGTGGGCATAGTCTCCCCAATGGATTTCTCAAATGGCCATTTCCTCGCTGGTGAGAGTCAAGTCACCCATGAATTCATGATCAACGCTTTGCTCGAGGCGCTACGTGATCTACACGATGACAGCTGGGTTCCGATCTCAGCCTCCTCGGACCCCAACGATGTGCCGTTACCCTCTGCATCGCCGGTTGCCTCACCGAGCTCCAACGGCTCGGACTCTGAGTCCACCGAGGCAGAATCACCTACCTTCCATAGACAACGGTGTCTTCCTTCACGTATCCGACGCCCTACTCCCATCCATGCAATCAGCAGTTCCGGGTTTACCCCCTCCCAATCACCAGCTTCCTCGGGCTCCATGAGTTCAAATCAAAAACGACTTTCCAGCATCGTTCATGATCAGTATCGAGATGCAAAACGTTTGTGATCAATACCCACACCTGCCGCCCCTCTTGTGCGCTCTCACACGTGGTATTCCTCCACTGTTCCATCTGCCTATCACACAAAGATATAGGCCTCTCTGTAGTCCTAACATCCAACCTTCCTTATACGCTCTTCTCTTTTCCTTCATGTGTTTGTATTATTTTCCTTATTCATGACCCAGCGTGTTCTGTTACATAAGGGGCAGGACACCTGTTTACTAGTTGCCGATCACCCTTGTTACTCGTAGATTTCTGAGGTAGTAGTGAGTTGGTTGTAGCTTTTACATATTATTATTATCCAATCCCCCTCGCTTACTGGAATACTAAAGCTGGAGTGTCACGATTCCTGTGGGTCTTTGTCAACCCATCATGTCTCCCAAACGAAAGGTGGCATACAATGAAGGTTCTGGGTTGGACAATGACACAGACAACGACTCGGCGGATGGGAACCCAAACTTGAAGCGCCCGAGGGCCGAAGTCGAGGCCTCACTCAGTAAAATTTTATTCCTCTCAAGTTCTACACCATGATCGTTTGCTCACTACCAATCCCTGTTCAAAATGTTTAGAAGTTGAGGTCCGGCAATCTTCGCGTAATGGAAGAGGGACTGGCGGTAGAATGATTCAGATGCAAAACCTCGAACGACTTCAAGTTGGGCCCAGAAAACACAAGTCCAGACGCCTCACTGCGCTTGATGATTCGACCAAGAACCTGGAAGTGAATCCCATGGCACCCACTTTGAGTACTGAGTTGCAACCCAATTCGAGGCCGCGTCCACGACCCCGTCTCAAATCTAAGCAAACTGATTCACAGGGAGCCCCTGCAAGCCGGCCATCAAGCGAGTTGCCTCCTGTTCGACCGTCTTTCACTCTGGCTGCACCAGGTCAACAGTTCGGGTTCAGGATGCCGGATTCTCAGGGGCACTCTCCCGCTCTATCCAATTCATCCCTGCCTCACTCGTCTCATGCTAGCACTGTCTTCTCTGGTGCAGGGGTCTCCCGTACCTCTACCGCCCCTACATCTCATACTCCCTCCATTTGTTATTCCAGTCATAGCATTGAAGAGGACCCATCGTGTTGCCGCTCTTCACATCTTCTCAAGCTCGCTTCTCAGTCTGGGATCGAGGTGCCTACACGGGTATCTCGTGCCGTGATACCATCTTATGTTCAGCATCCTTCGCATCAGACAAATCCTCGTGTGGGAGAGGCTGACCTGTATGTCTCAGGTGGTGAGTCATTCTTACCTCGAAATTCACAGAAACGCTTCCATTTTGGTTTACAGAACGGGATGGAGGATTCACAGCGCCCCACCCTCCTCCATCCACGAAGGGTCTCCCCTCTGCTGCCTTGTTGTTTCATGAGTTGACTGGTGACTCAGGGACGGATTCACCTCCTCTACACCGAATTGGTGTACGGCGCACAGAATCCTTTTATGATTTACCTCGTGAAATTAACGAGGACCACACTATATTTGCGTCAAACAATGTCGATATGGGCACTGATCTTGAAATAGACGAGGTGCCATCAAGTGAAGATGAGCGGGTTGCTCACGCAGCACTTCGAGGTGATGGCCCGGATACGATCCAGCGTGGAGTTTCTCCAACTCCAGGTAAGCTTTACTTGTCATCGAGACAAAGATTAATGTGTGCCTCAGTTGGTTACTCATCCGTACAGCCAGTTGGAGAGATTGCAGGGCCGCGTCTGAGGCTCTCCCATTCGGAAGATACGCCACCAATATTTATATCCCTTCAATGGTCACCCAGATAAGTTTCGCTGACTAATAGCTAATACTACGTCTTTACACCAAGATGTTGAAGATGCCGTTGCTGTGCGCTGTCAACGCAACCGTGCTCCTCACCTTCCCAGCAATTCACACGCACCGGCAAGTGCAGCACAGGTTATACCGAGCAAATGCGAAGCTATGCAACCACCAGAAGCTGGCCCTCAGTCCGACCAGCCCGTCCAACCCAGTCAGCCGAGGCTCCAGATTTCATCCACAACGAAAGGTGCAGATGCACCCCAAATACAGTTCTACAAGCTAATGGTACATTTTAAGGTCAAGCTATTGAAGATGTCATCGCCGTGCATCGTCGGTGCAACTGCGCTCCTCGCCTTCCCAGTAATTCACATTTAGCTGCTGTCAGGTATCAACAACGATCCACCTCAGCATTGCGCATCGTGGATAATGCTCTGACAAATCCGACGCAAGTCATATCGAGTGAACGTTAACCTATGCAACCACCAGAAGCCAGCTCTCAGTCCAACCAGCCCGTCCAACCCAGTCACCCGATACCCCAGATTTCATCTGTGACAGAAGGTGCAGACACGTCTCAATTACAATTCTATGAGCCCGCCATCCGTGACATTATTGAACGAGTGAAGCAGTTTTCTCACTGCAATGCTGCATCTGTTAGCGCTTTCCCACAGCAAGCCGAGTTCAGCAACCTCACTGTGGAGTATGTCGAGGAAGCAATACGAGAGAGACGTTCTACATCGTTGTTCGTCCCTGATGGTAATTATTTTTCATCTCATAGGATACGATAGTTGACTTGTTATATAGGTTGGTGGCCCCAATACACCAGTGATATCTGCAAATTGGTATGTCCGAGTTCACATTAAATATTACTCTTCCTACTAAATATATTCCCACAGCTATGGGAAGACCTCAGGAATTGGCGATCCTTGTTGAGGAAAAGGGCTCGCATGTTTGTTACCCAACGCTATCAATGGGATGCAGAAAATTGGCACGAGGTAAATAGGGACATTGCGAGACAGTTGTTGGGGGATAATGGATTGTTCCTGCGGGATGGCGTGGATGCTGATGTAGGTGATCTCAGCGGTAATTGATTAATATTGATGTGCGAAACATTGACAGGGGAGGACAAACAACTTTGCACACCCCGCGTTAGCCGGTCTTGTGGTGGACTTTTTCTATGGTGGCGATAAGAGCGTTGGAAAGCAATTCCCTCAGGTCTTTAGCATGGAGGTTCCGAGAGTTGCCGTCGCTATTGCTGCCACTGCGGTAACACTTCGACTTCAAATTTTGATGATGTTCGCAAACTAATCAGGTTTTTCTAGCTTAAAGTTGTTTTTGATGAGATTGCATCATCACAGGGTGAGGTCAACTTTAGAGTTGCGACATACCTACCGGTATACCTCGAAATGCTCGGACTGATGAGGAAATGTGATACCTCCTTGGTACATGGTCAGAAGACTAAGCAGCTCTGATGCCAATGGGCGGAAACAGGCAGGTATGGATCTTGTTTGATTACTGATTGTTCTGTATGACTTGAAATGGGATTCTAGTGGTGGTGTAGTGCAAGGAAGTGCCCAGTCTGCCACGAGTAGCTTTGATGTCCTCCTTGATTAATGTATGCATGTATTTGGTTATGCAAATCATTGTGGTTTTTCCTGCCTGTGACAATTCTGTGATAAGCTGTGTCACTCTGTAATAGTCTGTAGTCATTGGAAGTGTTGAGTTCAAAGTGCAAGTTTGACAGCTCTGTGGCAGGCTATGTCATGCTGTGACAATCTGTAATAGAAGTATTGTTTGAATTTGTGCAAGGGTTGGTCCAACCTTCCCCAGTCTAGATGACTAGGACAAGTCTGGCACAGGTCTAGACAGGTCTAGCCAGTTAGGTACCTTGCTAGAGAGCCCTGGGGCCTGTCCTAGACTGCCCAGACCTGGACAGCCCTGGACAACCTGGACAGAGAGGAGTGAGTTTGCTGATGATATGAGGCATATTTCATAGTATCATGTTTATGTTCTGTAATATAACTTCAAACATTAGAGCTTCTCCTCCAACCTCTCCTCAACGTGCATGGTCAACTTCTCGCCAGGCTGAACATGATCAAAGGATTCTTGGTTCTCCTCCATCCCGTCATCGTCCATCTTATCCTGCTCAAATGCCTCACAATATTGCTGATGCTTTAATGGTGTGTTCAAATTCTTACATGCTCACCATACATATATATGTATGATACTGATTAAAGGATTTAGCGTCATTCTCCTGTACCTGTGGACCAATATCCAGGCATACCACATCATCAGATTGCACACCATGATCTTCAGAGGATGTATCGTTTACGCTCACCACCACCACCACCACCACCACCATCACCACCACCTCCTATATTTCCTCCTCAATTCCATCCACCACCAGCTTTTCCTCAGCCCAACATACTGCCATCACATTCAATATTCCAACCTGCTTCTCTACCTCTGCCTCAACCTTTTCCTATGTCAGAGAATAGAGTGAATTATAATGATAGGTTGTTGGAAAGATTCAATGCCACTCATCAAAATCATCGTAACAGAAGATCCAATCGCCACTCTTCTGTTGCCCAATCTGCCAATGCTCAACCTGGTCCTGCTTATCCTCCTCCTGCAATGCCAAATATTCAGTCATATCAACATATCATTGACTTTCAACATAATGCAGCTCAAGAAAGACAACAGCAGGCTTTGTATCAACAGGCAGAGCAGCAAAGATACTTGGAGCAGCAAAGACACTTGGAGCAGCAAAGATTATTATGGCAACAACAACAAGAGGCACTTTATCAACAACAGCAGGAACAGCTAAGACTATGGCAGGTGCAACAAGTACAGCTACATCAGGAGCAGCAGAGATTATGGGAGCAGCAATAGGAACAGCTATTTCAAGAGCAGCAGAGATTAAGGGAGCAGGAACAGCTACATCAGGAACAGCAGAGACTAAGGGAGCAGCAACAGCAGCAGGACATAGAACACCAGAGACAATTACAACAGCAACTATTGGCACTACAATCCCAAGCTTTACTCTCAGAAGCTTTGGATGAGCATAGTCAACGTTCTGCAGAACAATATGAGCAAGATCAGCAGAGACAACAACAGTTTAATTCCAATTCCAATGCCAGCTCTCCTCTTTCATCCCCATTATCATCTTTGTCTTCATCTCCATCTCCATCTTTATCTTCATCTCCATCTCCATCTCCCTCTCCAAGTCCACCACCCCCCAATCCTAATCCCAATTCATCTGACTCCAGCTCCAGTGACTCTGAAGATGCCAATGATGACCCCCAACCACTTTATCATATTCCCCCTGGTGGAAGACAATATACTGAGCCTGTGGAAATTCACTCTTTGGGACCTATGAATGTTCAATGTCCCAACTGCCATGCTTTGCATTTTATGTCAGAAAAGCTGTCTAACTCTGGTATTCGCAATCCTCGCTTTGGAATGTGTTGTCTTCAGGGCCAGGTTCATCTTCCTGCCATTCAACAGTTGCCACATGTCCTTCAGGATCTCTTTGATGACCCTCAGGATCATAGGGAGTTCAAAAAGAAGATTCGTCAATACAATAATACCCTGGCTTTTACTTCTGTGGGTGTGGATGTAGACAATCAAGCTATTCAAGGTTCTGGGCCCACATCATTTCGTATCCATGGTACACTCCATCATCTCATGGGAGCCCTCATACCATCAGATGGTCTTCAGCCTTCTTTTGCTCAATTGTATATCTATGATCCAGAGGAAGCAACCAATAGACGTGTCCAACACAATCCTCAATTGGATGCTGGTATTTTGCTTGATCTACATACTACTCTCAGAGATCTTCACCCTTATGCCCCTCTCTATAAACAAGCCTATGAAATCATGAGGGTTAGTCTATGTATTTTTTCTGAAATCATACAAGCTAATTGTTTGAATCATATAGGCCAAACCTCCAGAGGAGCATACCAATGTGCGCATGAGACTTCATCTACAACAGGAAAATGATGCCAGAAGATATAATCTGCCTACTGTGGATGAAATAGCTGCAATTGTTCCTGGTGATGGTGAACAGAATACAAGAGTGGATCGTGACATCATTCTTCGTCTTCAAGGTGGTGGTTTACGTCGCATCAGCAATCTTCATCCATCCTATCTCCCTCTCCACTATGTCCTCTTCTTTCCACATGGTGAGGAAGGCTGGCACCTTGATATTCCACTTCAAGATGTTCGTCATGGTCGTCCTCATCGCTCCAAGAAGGTCACTCAGTTGCTTTGGTATGCCTATAGACTGCATGTTCGTCCACCAGACATAGAGCCACCCAATCTTTTCAAGGGTGGCAGACTCTTTCAACAATTGATCTGTGATGGTTGGGCCTCCATTGAGCAGTGTAACCTCACTTGGGCTGCCAACAACCAAACAAAACTTAGGGCTGATCTCTATCAGGGATTGCAAGATCGTTTGGCTCAGGATGGTATTCAAAACATGGCTCAAGTTGGATGTGTACTTCTGCCCTCCACTCATAAGGGTGGTCCTCGCTATATGCAGTAACTCCTTCAGGACTCTTTGGCTATCTGTCGTGAATATAGAAAACCTGACCTGTTTCTTACCATGACTGCCAATGGAAGCTGGCCAGAGATCACTCAGAATTTACTTCCAGGTTTGTTTTCTCACTTATTGTGTCTGATCCACAATTTGACCACTATATATAACAATAGGTCAAAGTACTGTGGATAGGCCTGATTTGGTTACAAGAGTCTTTCATTCCAAACAACAAGCCTTGCTCAAGATCATTCATGATGGCTACTTTGGTCAGGTGGCTGGCTTTGTTTATACCATTGAATATCAAAAGCGTGGTCTACCTCACATGCATCTCTTGATCTTTTTGGAAGAGCCAGACAAGATTCGTGTTGTGGAACAAGTTGATGCCATCATCTCTGCTCAAATTCCAGATCCTCAAATTCATCCCCAACTTTATGCTGTCATTACCAGATCTATGCTTCATGGTCCTTGCTCTCCTCAGAGGTGTATTGAAAACAATGTCTGTAAAAAGCGCTTTCCCAAGCCATTCTCTCCTAACACCATCATCAAAGAGGATGGCTATCCTGACTATGCTCGCCCTGACAATGGTAGGACCATTCAAAAGAGGGAGGATACCTTTGACAACAGACATGTGGTTCCTCATCCAAGGGAGCTGGTGGTTAAGTTTAACTGTCACATCAATCTGGAAGTCTGTGGTTCTATCAAGGCTGTCAAATATATCCACAAGTACATCTACAAGGGTCCAGATCGTGCCACTATTCAAACAGAAGGTCATGATGAGATTCGTTCCTATCTTGATGCCAGATACATCTCTTCTACTCAAGCTTGTCACAACATCTTTGAATTCTCCATGCACATGGAATGGCCAGCTGTCTATTGTCTTTCTATTCATCTTCCAGGTCATCAAAATGTTGTCTTTCGTGCTGAAGCTGCTTTAGAGGAGGTTGTCAACAATCCCAAGGATACTCAACTGCTTGGATGGTTCAAGGCAAACCAGGATCCTGATCTCATTGCTGCTGGAGCACATGATTATCTTTACCAAGACTTTCCTAAAAGATTTGTTTGGTATAAGGATCAGGCTGTTTGGAAAATTCGTCAGAGATACAAGGCCATTGGACACATGTATTCCATTCCTGCCACTGCTGGAGAGGCTTTTTATTTGCACCTTTTGCTCACTGTGGTCAAGGGTAAGATCACTTATCATATATAGATGGATTGATATTGATTACTTCTTCTCATAGCTGCTACTTCTTTTGAAGATCTTCGTACTGTTGATGGTCATCTTCATGAATCTTTCAAAGAGGCTTGTCATGCACGTGGTCTCTTGCAGGATGACAGAGAATGGTTGTTGTGTCTTCAAGAGGCTGCTCATTTCAGCATGGGCTATCAACTGCGCAGTTTGTTTGTCATCATCCTGGTCCATTGCTCTCCTGTAGACCCTGATCACTTATGGGAGGCATCCAAGCAAAATCTCTGTGATGATTTACAACATTATCTCATTCACACTCTTAATATTCCTGAGCCTACCCAAAATCAAGTCTTTGATTATGGCTTGCATCTCATAGCCAAGCATCTCAGGAAACATGGCAAGCACTTGGAGGACTATCCATCTATGCCCAGACCACAACACATTTGGGAGGAACATCAGGAGAACCAACTTATTAATGAGCAGAGAGCATATGACAGACAGAATCAGCAAGCTTTTGTGGACACTGGTCTTCCTACCTTGAATCCTCAACAAAGAGCTCTCTATG
>JBBPRV010000582.1:0-17442 GCA_038093235.1 Boletus harrisonii
CCACCACCCACCCTCCCCATCACATGGCGCTCATCCCCGAGACTCTCAACCTCAATTATGACAGTGACGACAGCATGCAGGTCGACTCCGACGACGACCATCCACTCGAACAGCCTTCCTCCGCCCACCCCCCTCCAGATCCAGACGCCGACGCCGACCCGGACGCAGATGCAGAGGGTGACGCAGAGTATGTCGACGATACCCCCTCTGCAATCTTAGAGAACCCAGTTGCAGGTCCTTCATCCTACCCCCATAAAAACTATGTAGGTCGTCTCTTTCTCTCCCCTTTCCGCTCTAATCCTGGTGCTCTCCCCAAGGATGCGGAAGACTCGGTATGTCGTCCTTTCAGATCACGCGTCCTTATCGCTCTTGACCCCATATCATCTTCCAGGGCTACGAAGACCATGCTGAGGATGAGGATGATGACGACGACGACGACGATGCTTCCTATGCAGATGACGAGTACGGCAAGAAGGCTTCCAGGAAGAAGAAGAAGAAGGTTCCTTCAGCCCCGCCCGTTCCTCGGCCGAAAAGTTCGTACATCCTCGTGTATATCTGTAGCTTCCATTGACGATCAACCCAAGCAGCCATACGCCACGCTTCATCTGATTCAGACTCAGATTATGGTGCCCGATCAAAGAAAAAGAAGAAGCTTCGTCTGTCTGGGGATGAGATTCGTGTCTCCAGTCGGGGAAACAAGATCCCGAATTATTACGAAGATAATCAAGACCTTGCGATGCTCTCGGAGGAAGAGGCTGTCGAGGCATATTATGTCGACCCCTCGCTCACTAAAGAAGACGACGAAATCGAAGCTGTCCTGAGTCATTGCAGAGACGAAGCCCATGAAGATGATCCCGACGATTTGTGGTATAGCAACGTGGTGTGTTCCAAACCACATTCCCATTCATTCCGTACCGAAAACAGTTTACAGCGCTTCCATATCAAGTGGAAGAATTTCTCCCATCTCCACAACACGGATGAAACCTACGAGTTTCTCAAGCGTTTCAAGGGTCTGAAACGTGTGGACAACTACATCAAGGCCTACAAATTGTATCAAGCCAAACTCAGCGCGCCGGGTCTCTCTACGGAAGACGCCGAGGCTCTTCTTCTGGACAAGGAGCGCGAAAAGGAAGAGCTAGAGACTTACAAGACTGTCGAGCGCATCGTCTCACACCGTGACAGTGCTGAAGTACCCAATGGCACGGACTATTTCTGCAAGTGGACTGGCCTCAACTATGAGCATTGTACGTGGGAGGACGAGAACGAAATTCGCCCGATAGCCAAAGCTCAGATTGAGGCCTATCGTGCCCGCGAGGCGGAAGCCAAATTCCCCTATAAGAGTGTCCAGTACGCCCGCCATCAACGACCAACATTTCAAAAGATAGTAAAAGATCCGGAGTATATATCGGCAACAGGAGGTGAACTCAAAGATTTCCAGCTAACCGGTCTGAATTGGCTCGCATATCTTTGGACTAAGGGCGAGAATGGTATTTTGGCCGACGAAATGGGTCTCGGGAAGGTGCAGCATAAGTTTTTTTTTCAATTTCTCTTTCGTCATGCTGATTGTTTTGCTCAGACCGTCCAAACCGTCTCATTCATTTCATATCTTTTCCACGAGATGCACCAATATGGGCCATTTCTTGTCATCGTTCCTCTATCGACTATTACTGCATGGCAATCCCAATTTGCTACTTGGGCACCCGAGCTGAACGTCATCACCTACATCGGAACTGCAGCTGCCCGTGAGGTCATTCGTGCTTACGAGTTCGGTTCATCAAACAAGCGACTGAAGATGAACGTTCTTCTTACTACCTACGAACTGACCCTCAGGGATGCGAAAGAGTTGGCGGACATCAAGTGGCAGGTGCTGGCCGTAGACGAGGTCCGTTTATAAGTGATGCAGGTTTAGTTTGCGCTGACGATCACTCCAATTAGGCACATCGCCTGAAGAACTCCGAGAGCCAGCTGTATGAAGCACTCCGATCGTTTTCTGCTGCATCGAAACTTCTCATCACGGGTACTCCTTTGCAAAATAATGTAAAAGGTACCGGTTCCCTCTGGAGGCTCCAACCACGTTACTCAGGTTTCACTCGATCGCAGAGCTACTGTCCTTGATGCACTTCTTAATGCCGGAGAAGTGTGCGTATAGCTCCCGAATTACCCCGACACCACATGCTGACTTGACCTCAGTCGCTCTTACCAACGAATTTGACCTCAATGATGCCGATCACGAGACCAAAATTAAAGAACTTCACACTCAGTTAGAGTCATTGATGCTGCGACGCTTGAAGCAGGATGTACTCACTTCTCTACCCACAAAAAGTGAGCGCATCCTACGGGTGGAGATGAGTACTCTCCAGACTCACTTCTACAAGAACATCCTCACAAAGGTCAGTTCCCTTTAATTCCCATGGTCACATATAAGTGACCTAGATGAGACAGAACTTCCAAGGTTTGGTCAAGAGCGCCAATGGGAACAACAACATCAGTTTGCTCAATATCGCTATGGAACTTAAAAAGGCCGCAAATCACCCCTACCTCTTTGATGGTGCAGAGAATCGCACCGACAATTCCGATGAGTCTCTGAAGGGCCTTGTCATGAATAGCGGGAAAATGGTGCTGTTGGACAAGTTGCTTGCGCGACTGCGACCAGATGGCCACCGTGTCCTCATTTTCAGCCAAATGGTCCGCATGCTTGACATTCTGAGCGACTATATGAGCCTCCGTGGATACCCACACCAACGTCTTGATGGCATGGTCGCGTCGGACGCACGAAAGAGGTCGATTGCACACTTCAATGCCCCGGGGTCGCCGGACTTTGCTTTCCTGCTCTCTACACGCGCTGGTGGTCTTGGAATCAACTTAGAGACTGCCGACACTGTCATCATATTTGATGTAAGCAACCTAGACTCTGCCGCCGACGCTTTCTGACCTCCTGTAGAGTGATTGGAACCCGCAGAACGACCTACAAGCCATGGCACGTGCCCACAGGATAGGGCAAAAGTCGCATGTCAGTGTCTACCGCTTTGTGAGCAAGGACACGATGGAAGAAGATGTTTTGGAGCGAGCAAAGAAAAAAATGGTCTTGGAGTATGCCAGTAGGTCTCAGCCTCTCATCTCAGCCTCTATAATGAATGTCATTTCGTCAGTCATAAATCAGATGGACACTTCTCATGCTCATCTCAGCTCCAAAGGCGAGAAAGTCAAAGATTCCGTCAAACCGGACAACTTAAGCAAAGATGAACTCACTGCCGTCCTCAAATACGGCGCCCAAAAGATGTAAGTAGCAAAATGCTGTGTCCCTACGGTTCGTACTCAGTGTCGCAGGTTCGACAAGGACGACTCACAGCAGAACCAGAAGCTGGACGAAATGGACCTCGACGATGTCCTCAATAGGGCGGAGGACCATGAAACCATGGCCGCTGGCGGCGACGGTGGAGCTTCGCTCGGTGGCGAAGGTTTCCTTGCTCAGTTTGCTGCTGTGAGCGATGTCAAGAACGACATGAGCTGGGAAGACATCATTCCACTGGAGGAACGGCAGAAGTTCGACCAAGAAGAGGAGGACCGAAAAGCGGAAGAGTTGGTTGCCCAGGACCTGCGAGACCGCAAACGTTCACATGCTCCGGTCTCCTACGAGGGCATGGACGTTGACCAGCCGACTTCCTCCCAGGCTCCGAAGAAACCCAAGGCCCCTGGACCTCAGCGCAAGACCGCAAGCCAGAAAGCGATGGAGCTAAAGGAGCGTGACGTCCGTGTGCTAATCCGCAGCCTTCAGCGATGGGGTGATATTCGTCAGCGTTATGATGTCATCGTGCGTTCCCAGGTTTCCTCTTGATATATAAGTATTGATGATTCCGAAGGTCGGCGAAGCCAAGCTTGCCGACAAGCACAGAGCCATGATCATTGATGTTGCGGATGAGATCATTGAGCTCTGCAGCCAAGCAGTTGAGGAGAATAATCAACAAAAGCGGACCCGCTTGGCTGCTGGAGAGACATTAACGAACGCCCAAAAAAGCAAAGCGGTTCTCGTCACGTATCGCAATGTTGGCAATATCAATGCTGAAACTGTCCTTTCACGATATCGTGACCTCCGCATTCTGAACAACATCCTCGGCGACATGACACCAGAGGAGCTGTACAACTGGTCCATTCCTATCGAAAACATCAGACCAACTCTCAACTGGTCTGGTCGCTGGGGCCCTCAGGAGGACTCTATGTTACTCGTTGGCGCCTTCATCTACGGCTTTGGCAACTGGGAAGCCATGGCCAAGGATTCGCGGCTCGGCCTGGATGGGAAGTTTTTCCTCGAGGAAGGCAAAAAAGGTGAAGATTCCTCCACGCGGCCGATTCCCAATGCCATTCATCTTGTCCGACGAGGTGACTTCCTCCTGGGTATATTGCGTGAACACGACGAGAAGTTGCGTTCGTATGAGAGTTCCTTACGGAACAAAGGACAGCTAAAAGTTTCGGCCACTCCCCCCCCTACAGTCGTGGCGTCGTCGTCCACCACAAGTAGTCGAAAGAGACGCGCCGAAAGTGAAGCTGTCGCATCTGTTGAAGATACCTCTACCAAGAAACGCAAACGACGGCCCACACCTACATTTACGGACTCTGAGTCATCCGATGAGTGGTGCGTATCAATGCAAAAATTGTGATTTGATTTTTGATGGGCTGCCATTAGTCCGTCCATGGACGAAGGCGCTACAAAGGAGGAGTTGCGACCAGTGAAGAAACAACTGGTGCGTTTCGTCATTCATGATTGACTACGAATGCCGACCCCTACCTAGAAACAACTTAAACTATCGGGTGAGGATATGCCTCGAGACGACAAGGTTGCCATCTTGAAGGACTCCCTCGCTGCCATCGGTCGGCGAATCGAACATGTGCTGCAAACCAAGCAAGCTGCTGGAGAGGACCGAGAAAGGTGGCGTCGGCACCTTTGGACGTATGTAGATGCAATCTATGCGATGTGAGGTATCTGAGTTTCCCCGCAGGTTCGTCACATTATTTTGGCCCAAAAAAGTCAAGGCTTCAAAGCTGGAGGAGATCCATGCGAAGATGGTGATGAAGGAGGCCGCACCTCGGCCACCATCTGATGCAGCGAGTTCTAGTAAGAAACCCCGACCCACTACAGGTGGGAAGACCAACGGGTCATTATCCGCTTCCAGCACGTCCATGAAAACAAACGGCAAGTCATATTGATGACCCGCATTGGGATCGCATCTATTTTGGCTCTCTTTCGATGTTCTTCCCCTCCGTCTTATTATTTGTCGGCTTACCCGAGTAATGCAAACCAAAGCTGTCATAATTGCAACTCTTGCATCCCCCTTGTAACCTTAGGCCGTATCCAATTCCAATTTTCAAACAATCTCTTTGTAAAGTGGATATATCAGCGAGAACGTGGGTGTCTAATGTTACAAGATCAAGCTACTCGTTGTGATGGGGGTCGCCAAACGCCAATACCAAACAGTTCAGTTTTGAAGAGATTGAAAGCTGTGCCAATGCATTACAGTCCCTGCTCGTCATCACCGCGTACGCATGGCTGACTTGAGGTTGCTAGAAGAACTTTGTCTTCGATGTCGAGTTGTCTCGACGTTGACTCTCGCATCATGTTCCACCAAAAACTGTCGAGAGGTGCTGGTGGTGGCTTCCCGTGCGTGGTTGGTGTGTCGCTCTGCCTGAGGCCGCTCGGCCTTCTGAAGAGTTGGAAGGGGTGGATCGTTCTGAGTTTGCTGCCGTGCTGCTTTTATGGCTGTAACTATGTTCCCAATCAGCAATCCACGAAACACTAGCACTCGGTTCGGAGAGACTGACCTTCCAGCAGACGCGCGTCTGCCTCTTTCGTGAAACTCTGTGTCAACGCAGTGTACCTCTTCACCTGCCAACTCATCTGGGCGGCACGCGCCAGATTTCCCTGAGAAACCGCCCATTTTTTCTCCTCCTTGAACCGCCTCCGCTCACTGTCCGCCAACGACGCACGTGCACGGAGTGTGGCAACCTCCCGCTCGAGAGGATCCATGACCCCATGTGGGTCGACCAGACCCTCGGTAGAGGAAATGATCGACGGCGGCATGGACGATTCCGTGCGCCATTTGCGCGACGGATCTTGTTTCGCGGGGCGCATGGGTCTGCTGGGAGATACGCTCGAGTACTCGTACTCGGTCGCGGACGAAAACTTGACGAGGCGCTTGCGACGCTTGGTTTCGACGACCGACTCGTGGCCATCCGAGCTCTCCGTATCCCCCCAGCCGCTGAAATCGTAAATGTAGCCGTCCTCGATGAGCTGGGAGAGGACGTCGGTGACGAGGACGCCGAGTGCGACGCCGAGGAGCGTCGTGGCGCACTTGGTCATGTCTTGGAGCATCGTGAACTCGACTGCAAGACGAGCTGCGATCGCAAATGCGACTACGAATGCAAAGTCGTGGAATTCCATGAGAGTATAGTATAGTGCGACGCCTTGAACGACGCCGAGGAGGATGATATCCCCGATGGCGTCGGGCGTGTTGGGGTCATCTGAAAAGAACTTGTCGAGGGCAATGCGAGTGCCCAAGCCGAATAGCAGAGCGGCCGAGGTAGAGAACATGGACTAGTGTCAAAAAGCCAACATTGTGTCGATGTGTTTCGGTGTTGGTCCATTTTGGGTGCACCAAATAAGTCTCACGGCTCTCGGCAATAACGGATCCGAATGGCATAATGTACAAAAAAAAAAGTAACAATGACAAGGGAACAATGGACGGTCAATATTAATATCGGTCCTCTGTGTCCACATAGTTGGCCATTGGATCTTCCGTGTTCCGACGATTCATCCGGTAGGCCTCTGCATGGACACATGACGGTTGGAATGGGTCGGTAAACACACGCATGGGACTTACCAAGCTCCTCTTCCGTGACGTCGTGGCCGCTAACTTCCAATCCCTTCTTCTTCTTGCTGAAGCGGTCTTCATCCTCGCCTCCCCGTGCTTTCCGCTTCTTCTCCTCACTTAGGGCTTCGGCTAAACGGTCTTTGTCGAGGGAGATATCGCCTTCTCCCACACGCTTTTTCGAATAGTTCTGCTCTATACGCCCTCTCGACTCTGAAGCTGCTTCCTCTGCTGAGGGATCGGACGTCGAGCTTGAAGATGATGCAAGAAGGGCTTGGGCTGTTGATGCGTACGAGGCTTCCTTGCCAGCCTGGCCAGCACAGTACGACATATGTACGCTTGCGTGGCAACACGCATAACCCCAAGCTCCACTCGAGACATCGTACCACGAGCCCCATACCGAAGTATGATTGTTGGTGTAAACTAGGGCAAAGTCGATATCATGCTTCCGATTGAGACGATATGACTCACCATCTTCGGGATATTTTGATCGTGCCTTTGCACGCTCCTTGCCTTTAATGATTTGACCCGCTCGAGAGTACTCGACATAATTTTCTGATTGACCATCCATGATTTCCTTGGGGGCCTTCTCGAGGTATCGCTCTCCTCCGTACCTGGCGAGGATGGATTCTTTAGTAACCTCCTTAAGATTATCCTTCTTGGTTTTGTATTCCTCATGCAGGAATTGGCCTTGAGTCGGACCTGCATTCAGATGAACATCATTACCGTGTTGCGCAGCTTGCCACGCAAAGAGCTGGAGTTTTTGAACTTCCGGTGCTTCACCACTGTAGCGGAAGAAGTTCTCTCCAGCGAATTTGGCCTGGATTCGTCGAGTCAGAAACAATTGCGAAGAGAGCAGGAAATGACATACATCTTCTGGAGCAACGTTCTTTACTGGAGCATCACGCATAGAACGGGTCTTGGGATCGTAGTAAGCGCTCTCAGGATCCAAGTTAATGAGGTATTTGGCAGTGTCTTCTCGTATACGCAAATTTCGAACGGTGATGCGAGTCTTCGTATCGAGTTTCTGACCAACTGCGTCAGCTGCATCTGCGTATTTGTCGTCGTCTGCATCCTCCTCGTCGCTAGAACCAAAGTCGGGGTCTGCAGCTTTCTTCTCTTTTCCAGCCTTTGCCACCTTCCGAACGGCAGCCAGATCAGTTGTGGTCTGATTGTCAATCTCCTCCTCACGCAGTTTCTTTCGAGCAGCCTCGATGGCCTCATACTCTTCGTAAATCCTTTTATGCTCTGAGGGATCATAACCATTCCACCGGTCCCGTTTCGCGTCATAGCCAGTCGCGACGTCTTGTATTATCTCGTCTGCGTGAATGTCCTTGTTGGTGAACTTGGCGCCCTTTTTCCGAGGACGCTCCAGACAGTCCTGCTTCTTGTGTGTCATGGCCCCACAATTCTCGCATGCACCTTTACGATACTTTTTGGCAGCAGGGCCGGAGCGTGCGCCACGGTCATACCAGTTGTCCAGTTTGTCGGAGGTGCGATCATCCGCAGGCCGACGCTGATGACTTAGCGACGGAGCACCAGTGTCGAGATACCATGGTGCTTGAGAGATATATTCTGGAATAATGGGCAAAAGCCTGAGGACAACCAGTAAGAGATGAGACAAAGATAGAAGTCATACGCGGAATGTGTGGGTTGATGGGCCGTCCTTCTTCATCCAATGCAGCAGGTGCGGTACCGGCCTTACGAGCGGCATCGAGATCTTTCTGGCGACGAAATTCCTCACGCGAAAGCTTTCCGATAGCTGTAACATTGAATTCTGAGTGTCTAGAATCCCGAATTTTGGCGAGGTGAACGTACCAGACGAAGCCATAATGAGGATGACTAATTGGGCTTTGCCGTTTCAGGAAGTGTTACTGGTGTCGCACGTGACCGATCCAACATTCGGACGTTTTGTTGCTTTTTCAGTTTCTGCGATGGACATTCCAACTGACACCGACTCGGATGCAGACGAGCAGAATGTTGTCTTGCAAACGTTGTCCGAACGAGAAATACCCACATCCGAGCTTGTTCGACGTGTTCTCGCCCAAGTTCAGGCAGAATTCACGGTGTGGAACGTCGCCCACTGTCGCCAAGCTCTTACCTCCTTTACTGCTGCATCCACTTGGCAATCGTGTTTGCACCCCGATCTTCGCTTGCCTAGTTTGGCCTCCATGACAGCTACCTCCAGTTTGTCGCCTGACGCTCGAACTGTTGCACTGGAGGATAGCTCCCCATTGCCACTGGTCTCTCAAGAAGTGTATTCACCCGGGGGAACGGTTGTCGAAATTTCATCCGTGAAATTAGAGGTTATTCACCTATCTTTGTCCCTGGAACCCCACCAGCCATACGAATCGTGCTCTCCCTTACATCGCAGTGTATTCAAGGGTGACGATAGCGACAGCATGGATTTCATTCCATTTGCGGATGATCACACATTCGATCAAATTAGCCACACACAACACTATGGGTCATTCTCGTGGCAGGATACTTTTGACCCTGACTGTGAGCATCATACGCGTCCCATGATCGTTCGACAAGATAACATATAATAGCTGTGCAGTGGAAGTGGTCGCGCTCGAGGCGGTGTATAGACTGCAAACTCGATATGCTCTTACGTATGATGAAATCGAAGATTGCAATGTCTTGCCGCTCAGATTACGCTCACGACCCGGTATGCCCGGTTTACTCTCTTTAGTTTGGAGACGGTGAGTAACTCGGGCCCCTTCTCGACATTGTACTTAATGCATGTAAAGCGACCGCTTGCATTGGGCCGGAAATACGATCCCAATCTCTTATACTTTTCCACCGTCAACGTGGCCAGAAAGATTCGACTTCCGTAGTCGCCTTACCACCTTGAATTCAGTCTTCTGTCCGAATCTAAGCTGTATAGAGCCACTCTGCAGTGTTCACGGTGTGCAATATTACCTACCGATACATGCACGCATTTTACCCATCACAGGTCACGCACAGTCGAGCCTAACCCGATGCCCCCGAGGTCGCAGCCTCCGTTGTCCCGCTTTCTTGGTGAGGTAATAAGCCCTTGTCGAAATCAATGTTTTATCAACAACAAGATGAATGAGGTTCGTCTATTGTCTCGTTGCCTACAGTGCACTTATACTATGTCTGCATCGCACCAGCCTAGTCCTTCTTGGGATGAAGCTGACCTTGACATGTTCAGAGTCATCTCTGAAATATCACCTAACACGACATCTTGTGATATTGCAGTGTTATGTCTTAAACCTTGTTATCAGGTAATCTTATCCATTCGAGGACTGCACAATGTTAAAGTGAAATTAGGTGTCTTATTATAGGAAGCTGTTGTACTCGTGTATCTCGGAGGAAGCTCAACCCTCGGGCCTCAGAAGCCAACGGCGCATACCCAGATTCAATGGTATATGCTGATCTCGTATTACCCCTTGCCGATCTTACCTTTCATTCTAGACAGACACCCGGCGCAGTTTACACCGTGCGTCCTGCCCGATACCCTATTCGCCTTACTTAAAGCCTCACGTTAGCAACGACCCTTGCCACCATATTGGCGCTTGCAGTAGTTCTTCCAGCTGTCCGTGTTTTAAAAACCAGTCACGTTGTCAACGCAACTGCAGCTGCTCTCCAGAATGTAAGCTGCTGTCTCCACCGCCTACGGCACAAAACCCATATTGTATAGGCAATCGCCGATGGCAAGGTTGTTGTTGCTCAAAGGCCAAGTCAAGGTGGAGCTGTATGACAGAGAGGTGTCCTTGTGTTGAAGCGCTCCGAGAATGTGATCCAGAACTGTGCGTGAACTGCAGATGCATGTGAGTGTCACTAGACGCGCAGTCCGTTCTTTATACTGACGGGTTCGTTGGGTTTCCAGAGGTAAGCTACACATCCCGGTTTCAGCGCCCTGTTTTACTTGGAATTTTAGCCGATGACACTTTGTGCCGCAATTCTCAAATCCTGCGTGGAGCTTGCAAGGTTCGTAATCCCTTGACACGTCGACATAGAGCATGCTCACGTACAGCAGGAATTAGAGGCCAAAAAGAGTAGCTGGGGACTAGGAACCTTCTTGACCGAAGCGGCGAAAGCAGGTGACCTGATAACAGGTGCGTATTCCCAGTGCCACGCAGTCGTGAAAATCATGCCGTCTATTGATAGAATACGTCGGCGAGGTAATCTATGAGCCGACAGTGGAGAGCCGAGCGTAAGTCTCATTTATCTTGATGGTTCCAATCCATTTTTCTAATCCGCACGCAGAGATCTTGCCGCACATCGCAACCGGTGTTACGTGTTCGGCTTGAACAACACGTTTTCGTTAGATGCAACATATGCAGGCAACATTTCTAGATTTATTGACCACTCTGCCAGTGACGTGGGTCGAAGTAAACGGGTAAACAGTCAAGCCCGAGGTATATCCCTGCCCAGTTTTTTTTCCACGCAAACTGATTTTACACCTTAGTCCGGCTGGTTAATGGGGATCATCGGATAGGCGTGTTTGCTAGTGAGTCGTTCGCAATCATTCAGAGACTCGATTAGACCCGTTTCACAGTTCGAGACATGGAGGCGGGTTCACAAGTCTTGATGAATTACGGCTCTGAGTTTTTCATCAAGTGAAACAATACGTGCCTCGATTCAGAGCCATGGTCATTTCACATCTCCATAGACCTGGATTGTCGCCGCCAACACAAGGGCATTAAATTCTCATGAGTCTAGTGTTATTGGACTGTAATAACATCCCTCATGGCCCTTTTCGGTGCCGGGAGTCAAGCCAATGGCAGTAGACAGTGTTGGGAGAACCATTGTCAGGTAACACCTGCCACGCCGTGGGTCATGGCTTTCCACGCGCTCGCCACCGTATGAACAGCGCCACATGATTATAGCTACAGTGAGAAAAAACCTCTGTTAGCGCAGGTACAGGCACCACGTAGAGGGTGGCAATGGCGGCGCCACTCTAGGTCTCATGACCACCTCGTCAGGGCAGTGGGTTGGGAGTGCTACAACGATCCCCCAACCAGAGCTTGAAGGATCTTGGTGTTCTTCAGCCCGGACAAACTACTAAGCGGAAGAAAAACTGAACTCTTTATGTTCAGAGAACCCATTGATTTGGTACAGGCGTGTGACATCTGTCAAGGCGTAGCCGCTGCCATCGGCCCGACACCAGCTCTTTGGGAGAGGAAGCTCTCTATGGTTGCTTGCTTGAACTGTTGGTGTACATACGTGTCCACGTGTCTTTACTTCTTTGTACTGTCGTGTCTGCCCATGGGGGAAAAAGTCGTTATCTAAGGCCATTTATGGTCAAGTTAATTACGGCCATGACTGTCCAGCGCTCACTAGATGGATATAAGTGATGCGACCATTGCTTGTAGTAGGTCTCACGTTCCCCTTCGCTCTGCTTCATCACTAAAGCGCTACACTGACAAGGCTCGATTCCCTGATAAAATACAACAATGAATGGGGTTGCATCATCATGAAGTAAACCTTCGTCTGGGAAATTGATTGCTTGATTGTGGTATCGTTTCCATCTCCCTTTGTTTTGGCCTTGCATGATTTTCCCTCATTCACTCTACTCTGGGTCAGTCCTGCTTGGGCGTGAACTGTCTCTTGCAATGTTTCTCAGAGGGGATCTTCAACTTGGTGGTGGTGCTCTTTCACCAAGTCATGGATCTGTCTTATTTTCATGATATGTGCACTGGTACCGGATTGCTCAATGTTCGTTGCATCCTTCGTCATTCAGAGCACCATGATCGGGGAGAATCAGACCAATCGATTTTCCTCCCCGAAGTCCGGGCGAACATTTTGCAACCCGCAACTTTAGTTGCAGTTTCTAATGTGGTTGACGCAAGCCCACTTGCCACTCACATCAGCACGACCGGAAAAAGTCAGCATGGGATATTTTTTGTTTGCAAGCTGGACCCTTTGTCATTCGTGGTCGAGCAACCTCCACCGATTGGGAGGAAGATCTGTTGTTGCACTGATGCCGCAGAAACCACGTTCCTGACCAGGTGATGCGGGTTCACCCGTACAAGATTTGGTATGCAGTTAATGCCTCGTGCAATTTCTGATGGATGGATGGCGGGGCCTCTTCGAATGGAAATGGGGTGCGGGCATCATGGCAACTTTTTACGGCGCGCCAACTCAACCTTACTCAGTCTCCCGCTCGAAAGCCTTATAAGACACAATCCCCATATTTTCCTCCTCCTTCTCCTTCCTCATCCTCATCCCCATCCCATCTCCCTTTTCAACTTCGACTTCTCCCGCGAACGCGATACTACCTAAGCTTCTTTCCCTTCTAGCGTCAGATAATACGTCTCAATAGCCAGCGTCATATTGTCTCTTTCGCAACAAAGCTTTTGTTCGCCTTTTGGCCGCCCGATCAGATTTGCCTCCCCTCAACCTAACTGGACCAATTATGCTGCGCAGACAGAACAGCCCTGTGCACAGGAGTGGGAACCTGCTGTGCAGTAATTCAGGCGGGAGGGCCCGAACTGTCAATCGGTGGGGTCCAACACCTATAAAGGAACATTCCTTATGACTCAATGCACAGCAGTTCGTTGGGATACCTTCCCTGCTCTCAACCTCTCGAGGCGAGCAGCGTCGGCGAACGCGACTCCTCCCTCACCTTCTCGTTAGTCCCCTTCGATTAAATCTATCTCAACCACTAACGGTATTTCCTTCAGGACCTTCATGACGCCAATGGTGGCTTCTTTTCAAACGTACCACCCTACAAACCCGATGGATCCTGTAAGTTTTCTCGCCATTCACATCGAAGGTGCTCGTCGTCCGACATGATTCACAGGGTTACTACCCTGCCCCACCCCCCATGTACCCCCCACCCCAATTCTCGGGTTATTACCCTATGGCCGACAGCAGGTTCGCTGCTGACGCATACGATCCATTCGTACCTACCTACCAACCCTTTGACACCGCTACGGATGTCGGCGGAATGTTATCCGAACCACTTACTGCACATCAGCCGCCAATCCCTCCCGCCCCAGAACAATCCTTTCAACCGAATACAGCTTTCTGTTACCACCCATGCCGTTGGCTGAGCGGCCCACCTTGCGATGGCCAAGCTCCGGGCAGGAACCGCGAGATGGGGGAGCACCTACGAGCATTTCATCGCTTCATCGGGCACGAGCGGGACACGGTCCAATGTGATTGGGAAAACTGTGGTCAGATCATGCAGCGCATGAATATCCCGCGCCACATCGTGTCCAGGCATCTCTTGGCCGCAGCAAGCTGTCGCTTTTGCGGCAAGCAATTCAGTCGGCCCGATGTTGTCGCTCGCCACGAGAGGACCTGCGGTGGAGTTTCCCCGGTCTCAAGCAGCTTTGTCACCATGGTCTAGATGATCCTGGCCAACACACGCAGCCCCGTTACCGTTCCATATTTCTGCAGTAATTGAATTGTACATCGCATTTCGTCAAGTCGCCGGTTCGCTTCCGCGGGATTGTAATATGCATATTATTGACTCGAGCATTCCATTTATGTTATCATGCTCATACAGCTAGCTGAGGCTATCCTATTTATTGTAGCGATTGAAACTTATTTTGATAAGTTGCCGTTGCTTGAAATATCTGGCTGGAAAGGTCTTGGGGTCGACCGCGTGCTGCTTATTTAGTCACTTGAAATTGTTATCGCATTCGTTTGCTTCCTCAGATCAATCCTATAGTCCACGCCAAGAGGTGTGCTCGCACAAACTAGTTAGTCTGTCATGACAGCGCCCATCCGACTGGATACCAAAACTGAATCGGCATGACATCATGGCATGGATATGCTCCGCGCCAGAGGGATTCGACGCCAGCCCTGGGGTCGCCACCCGCAAAACGTGTGTTGAATGTAAACAGGATCCGAGCAAGGTTCAAAAATAAAATAAAATAAAGTCTTCTGATGAACTTTCATCAAATGCTTCCGAGCGTGGATGGTTCCATGACGACTCAAGCAAACGTGTCAATGGACCGGGATCTGGGCAGAATTCCCGCAAAGAAGAGTACCGCGTTGCAGTGCTTTCGTCAAACCTTTCCGATCGTCGATGGTTCCATGACGACCCAAGCCTAAAATCATATTCCAGAAGGAGTTTGTGTCACCGTGACCCACCCCAAGCGTGGTATCACGGACCGGGAGATCACTATCACATGGGTGACATAGGCGTACATTTCCTGATTGCGCGGGGGTGTATCTACTAAGAAGGCAAGGGCGGCAGAGGAGTCGCCAACATGATCGGAAGGATCTGCAGCTTCTCCTTGTCCCACTTGCCGTGCCAGTGAGTCAAAAAACAGTCCAAGCAACGTGTCCGGTGAAGAGTACGCTTACCACGCCAGCCATGTAATAAACATCGTTCTCGATAATCTTGCGAGCAGCTTCCAAACTTTCCGCCTCGAAGATCATGCAGGAACCAAAGAACTTTCGATCAGCGGGGGCTGCGTTGGCGGGGTCTGAGGTCAGAACGCCAACGCCAACGCCTGTGTGTTCCATCACATCGCCATCAGAAGAGAATGTTCATGAACGCCCAGGGATGCTTACGAATGATCCCCTCCTTGGCTAATCGGTGTGCGTTCTCGAGGTGCCGCGGCCGCACGGCAAGCCGTCTGTCATGAGCGCCAGCATCTGCGTAATCTGGGGCCCAAACAACGAACTTGGCCAGGTCTTGATTCGTTGCCATGGCGCTTCCGGGGAAACGATGAGGTGAATTACTAGCCTGCGGGTGCCCCTATACTCCCTAATTAATATTCTGCCAGTGCCAGTGGGAAAACTCTACGACGTAAGCAACGCTTAGATCGCTCTGGGGCACAAACTCCGCCCGAGGAGCGTGCCCCATGACAACGAAGCCCAGACGGGTGAGCGACAAGGAGATAAGCCGGCTGTGGATCGCCACCGGAGACACCGTGACCGACACTAAGCGCCCATAATTGGCAGGTGAGTAAGTTTGGTCTCATCTGCAAGGACGAGGTTTGTCACTCACATTGTCACGTTGTCGCCTTCTACAACCATTGAACCGTTCGACAGTTCTGATCGGGGTACAGCTGATGAAATAAAGAATTTTTTGACGACCGTTCCTGTGCCATTTCTAATTAGAAGTAATATTTGTGTGTAGCCCCGAGTGCCAGCGTTCCCACAGTGACATGCCAGTGCGGAAGGAGCGCGGGGAATTTGGCCGGCGGGTGTTTTGACCCCACCACGTTCATGGTTATCATCGGTGCATCAAGATCCATCCTTTATCGGTTTGGCAGTACGCGTCCGCAACAGCTGCGGCGTTTCTGTTGGGACGTTCCGAGATTTCATTCATACTTGGTTTGGGCTCTAGACTACACGGACGGTGGCGCGCTCACGCGGAGAATGGCCGTTCGGCCGGAGCACTCCATAACGGCGAACAAGCAAATCAAGCAAGGCATACTGAGTGAGCTCGGGTAAAATTGAGCGTGAGATTTGCCGCTGACTCGTTGCTTGTCCCTTGCTTCATAGAAGTGGCCGGTGGCCTGATTACCCCGGAGAGCCAAGATGCTGCGCTCGCGGATAAGAAATTCGTTGGCTCAGTTCTGCTGTACGAAGCCGACTCCATCGATGATGTCAGAAAATTGGTCGAACGAGATGTATATTGGACGGAGAACGTCGTAAGTTGGTTTACGATCCCGATCAGCTGGACCCTCATTGTTCCGTCAGTGGGATAAGGACAAGCTCATCGTTCTCCCAATGCTGATGGCCACAACACTCCAAGACAATGCTGGAATCACACAGCCAACCGCAGAAGATTGATGACTTGGTGGTGTGGATTCTCAACATTGATCCCTGACTTCTGTATATCTGTTGCGATCAAATTGACGCACAGTTCTAGAAGAACTGCTACTTCTTGAACCTAAACCTTGTGACTATCGTAATTTCGGCTGAACCATAGTGGATACCAAAGTGTGCCAAGACTGGCGGAATTGGAGCGATAATATGGCATGAATGGTCTGCATCAGCATTATGGATGACCCAACGGGAGTAAGAATACCACTTCTGATCTCTTTATTCCCTCCAGTAGCCTTAATCATTGGCATCGGCGGTCAAACATGCATACGCCCGGCATTACCAAAACCATCACTTACGCATTGCAAGGTGCGCGCCATAGCCTCGATATGGGTAGACTCCCTAGCCACCGATCAGCGCGTATCCCCCATGGGAACAGTACTCACCGATCCCAGACCACAGCCCTTCGTCCCAGAACCTCACTGCGCACCCATCAATTAGCTGTCTTACCCCCCAAATTACCCACTTCGAAGCACCTCTGGCGCATAAATATCCACCCTGGCATCATGGTGATTACCATACCTGCAATGCCTGCATGAATGGGGTGAATATATGAATAGTGTAGACGAGTACCCTGTAGCGAAGACCATATGTCTGCTTCAAGTTCCGTGGCCTCTTCAAACCTCACACCCTTCTCTGTGAAACATTCGATGGAACTACATACCCTGCTTGAGTTTGGCGTTTCCGTTGATAATGTCATTGCCGGTTCGCGTATCTTCGGAAGAAATCAACCACCGTCAGGGATTTGCCAAACTCACTCACGTAGCAAGGGGCCTACCCAAGTGGTAATCCCCGGAATGGCCAGTACGATTGGCAC
>JBBPRV010000583.1:0-17441 GCA_038093235.1 Boletus harrisonii
GATGGTGGCAGTTACGAACTCTGTGTTACTATGAGTGACCGATCAGATCCACGGCCATCGAAAAAGTGTAGGAATTAGAGTTTGAAGCTGAGGTTGAGTTGGCTGGGGTGAAATGAACCGCCACATAGTATCATGATGCCTTGGACAAACAGTGTCGTCCACTCATTCCAAAAGGTCCCCATCAATCCTTCTGTGTCCGGCTTCCATGGTCCCTATAACAAGCTCCTAAGCATACTCTTTCTGCCGGACTCCCAATATATGGTCGAAGTACGGCCACCCGGGCACCTTCGATACTTCTCCAAACGCCAGGACGCCGACCTACGGATTTGACGACGCATTGTGGATCTGAGGTGTTGGTGTTATCATCATTGATTTGTTTGGGTATAGTGTTAACTGCCTTCAACTCTATAGCTGACTGCCCTCTTCCCGTTCTTCCCGTTGTCAGTGCACTCGAGACTCAGCTCTGCTTCTATAGTATGCATCGCGATCAGCCCATTGAACCTCCCTTTATTCCCGCCCATCAAGAGCTCCTGACGGACACGGCGCCGCTGGAGCGTTGGGACTGTGGTATCCTCGAGGATGAGGAGAGCAGAGATTCAGAGGCGTGGTGGAAGAGATCATGCTGACCTGTGCGAATGTCTGAGGTGTGTTGTTTGTGATCAAGTAATCAGACCCCATACGATCCACTGTGACCGAAGGTTGACCAAGATGGTTCATCGCGAAATTCCCAGCATGCTCGTGCTTATCGATGGATCCAGAACTGACTCCGAGCTGCTAGTGGCAGCTGACACCCGGTTACGAAGTTATCGGTACGATTGCAGCCGTCGGTAAGAACGTAAAAGAATTCAGGGAAGGTGACCGCTATGTCACTGATCCTGGGGTCACTGTACATCATTTTCCCTAGTTTCATCGGAGTCAGCAGCCTGATCGCGACTTTTAGGCCAACAATGCTTCTCCTGCAGGCGTGGACAGTCTCTCCTTTGCGAGAACTTCAATGACCGAGGGGTCACGATGGCTGGTGACTTCGCCGAATATGTTGTCTTGTGGGTAGTTCTTTGCACGGTAACATCGATGCTTACATGACTGCAATGTTGACCTCAGCGGTGATCGTCGTGAACAGAGGCATCGAGACACAGATTGCCAAGGAACGTGGAGCGGCCGAAGAGTACACCGAGCTGGATAGGAATGAGCCCGCCGCGCAACGGGAAATAAATATAAGCAGATATGAAACCCGTGCAGGTTGACGTTGCGCCAGGTAGAGGCAACTGGCAACGAAAAAGAAGCCAACAAATCCAACAACTACGTCCGCTGAGGTGGAACACTCGTGGTCTACGGCGTTTATTCGAGTGATGGGCCCGCGTACACGGGCCGCCGTCGATTCGTCGAGGATACTTGGTGACGAAATAAAGGTGAAGGACTTGTGTGTTCTTCGCAAGCGTCACGCAGCACATCACTAGATCATTGGGTCATTTGCACAAACACATTGTTTCCCTCGTGCGGTGGCCTACCCGGACAGTGGCAAAATCAACGCCAAGGGCATGGCGAGTAGTTGCTCGTTGTCCGTGCCAAATCGTCAGTTAATGAGCTGCAGGTGACTGACGTGTATAAAATCAGTGAGTATCAACAAGCGTTGGACAAGACGAACAGTAGGGAGGCCTGAGGTCGCGTTCAAGCCATGAGGCCGCCTGCATGCATTATGCCATCTGAGGCAGCCTAGCGCCATGAACTCACACTGTATTGAACCCTGGGATTCGCACGCCCCCCGTGGTCATGAGTTTTCACTCTTGCATGGAATAATGAAAGATTCTGAGCGGTTCGCACTACGCCAATGCTGGTATATGTTGAATTAGCTGCATGAGCAACCTTGGCAGATGATCGATCTCCACTTGGCCCTGCAGAAACGCGTGTTCTCCTTGATTACGGAACCGACTTGGGAAGCGAGCGCTAGTGCGGGCGTAAGCTGGCTTTTACACGAATGAGGGCCGTTGTACCATCCTCTTGACATCCGACCTCAACGATGAGCGCGGCGTTGATTGACATCGAACTCCTTCCGGACCTTCGACCCAGCGGAGAACAATACAGAGACGACTTACAAAAAGACGTCTGCAACCTTCCAAAAGCCCCAGCGCCAATGTGAGTAACGCCGTTTGGATGATAGCCCGCCCTAACAGAGGGTTCACTGCCGCTCGCGCAGATACCGACATGCCGCCCCCTCAGCACCGTGGCCATGGATGGATTTCGACGCCGATGTCAGCGAAGTCTGTCCTCTTCCGCCCGGTGAACTCGGTCAAAACCCAGAATGGAATCGTTACCCACAAAGCCTGTTCGGAAACTGGACGCACGATCAGGTCGAGAGATGCGGTATACTGAAGTCCACTCATAGCGAGACCTGCAGCGTGCACAAAGTGGATGTATTTACAGATGGATCCTTTGACAGAAGAGACGAGGGTCGGACCTTCAAAGTCGAAAATCCGAGAGCGTACTGGAATCGTTTGGAGACCTCTGTGAGTAGCACTTATGATTCGCGTCTCGAAGCGAGCTGAGCATGGCAGCCTCCTTCGGATATTCGAGTGCGTGCGGTATTTGTCGAGAGCATGACGGTGCCAGTTCTCCAAATCCTGGGCACCAAGTAAGTAATCGACATCACACACGTCTTTGGCAGTGTAGCAGCGGTCTCAATCCAGCCAGATACAATGTTGAGCCTTTTTTCTTTGCGTCCTCGGCGAATTGGATTCCATCAAGGTACCAAGAAGATCCCCAAAACGACGAGGACCGTAAGTAAACGCATATTCCCGCCCTTAACTGGCTCACACCCCCTAGATATTACCGTCGTCCTCCCATTTATCCGTACGATGAAGAATCAAAAGCCAATTATGCGAACAAGACCTGTCAGAACCGCAAGCTTTCCTATAAATCAACTCGGAGATCAGGAAGAAGATCTATCGCTCCCCTACAAGGGTAAGCCGTCGTCAATTTTTTTCTGTAGTCTCTCAACTTGCATCTATAGATGACGATCAAATCATTGATACACAAGCACCACTCCTTCTTCCCGGTAGGTATCCCGCTCCGTCCAACTTACACATCGTCTAAACCCAATATCTGGAGATGAGAAAATGCTCCTCCAGGATCTGCTCGCTATCCACATGTACCGCACCTCAACGACAAGTACAATTATTTCTTATCATCCAACCTCAGAGTTGCAAAGAACTTCTGCGAAGCGCCTACAGTCTCTTGCACAAAGGACAGGCGACAGCGTTTACTGGTCAAAAATTTTCGCAGCATCGAAGGATCCAACTTTTCTTTTCCTTGCGATTCTTTGGTATGCCCTGTATGAATGGGATGAAGCATTCGAGGTGCTATACCGCTATATCAATACCCTAGTAAGCAATGTCATTTCCTGATATTTTTTTCCCGTTGACGTCCGTGCAGGAATCCAAAGTCCTTAAGGATAACGACATACGACTTACACGAGAGTTGCACAAGCTGCAAGCACATCTTCTGTACTATCAACAACTCCTCCGAGACTTTCGGATATCTGTCGAGTTTGTCAGAGACACGCCCAATCCAGCGATGAGCGTTCTCGCGAGCACCCAGGAGGAACGTGACGCCTCTGCAGGTCTCTTACGCAAAGAAACTCACAATCTCATATCTGAGATCGATAGATTAACTGGACAGAGGCTAATGTTGTCCGAGCGGCTTCAAAACGTCATCCACTTGGTTCGTATTCGATGACCCTTTCTCTTATTCTCCGCATTCTTTACATCCCATCTCTAGGCGTTTGCAAGTGTAAATATTGCGGATGCCAAAGCTACACAGGAGTTGGCGGAGACAACGATGATTGACTCCGCTGCAATGAAGCAGGTAAATTTCATTCTTCTCTGTCTCGTCTGCGATGTACTCAAGTTGGCCAGATTTCCTATCTTACTATGATCTTCCTCCCGGCGAGTTTCCTAGCGGTAGGTCGTCAACGCCTCTCCCTCCTTGCATGGCTCACCTCTTCGAAAGAACGTATTCAGTATGAACGTCCGCGAGATCAACCAACAAACCACCGAGACTCTCGCCCGCTATGTTGAGGTCACTATCGGACTCACTGTCTTAACCTCGTGGCTAGCGATCGCACTCCAGAAAGAAAGTTCTTTCCACCTGCACAGCGGTAGCGTCTGGAAGCGAGTCTTGTGGCCCGTGTTCTATGCGTACAATGTGACATCCACTGCCGTCAAAAATTGGCTTGAATTTCTCGAGCGTCGACCTGTGAGTATGTTTTTGATACATGTCATGGTGAAAAGAGGCTCACGAAGAGTGTGATCGGATCTAGATCAGTAATGATGCGCGACCCCAGGATCCTTATCTCAGTGACGCTGAGGGCTAGTATGAGATGAACATTGATGCATGATGATCCGTCCATGTCATGTATACCTGTGTTGTAGTATGAATTTGCTGGCTAACTGTCGGTCACGTCTTTTGGCATAATCAATCGGATTCATTCTGTTCACTTAGTTCATGGTTGCTAGACATCGGATACGGCAAGTCACTAGATTCTTAGCAGACTGACAGGTCGATGCAGAAATTTCATGGCCCGGCCAGGGTCTACAATCGTTCCTCAATTCGGAACGGATTCATACTAATGTCAATTGGAGGATTTGTCATGCTCGAGCTTCACACGCACGTTCTATGAAGAAGTTCCATATGAAGAAGTTCCATCAGAAGTAAGTGTTATTCCGGCTCCGGTCACTTGATGGAAACAGGTGTTGTGCCATTCACCGGACGGTGAGCAAAGTGGGGTCGAAAAGCGCGCGTTCAGTGCTCTTCCGATCTAACCTATAACCCCATCGATGAGCGCGACCGCCGTCCAGGCAAGACCCTCTGCCAGTGGAGAACAATATAGACGACAATTCCAGAGGAATGTCCAAGATTTTCCCAAGGTCCCAGCGCCAATGTAAGTGATCGCCAGACTGACGACGTGACCTGCGTCCTGCGTGTTCAGCAACAACTTTTCGAACAGATATCGCCACGCAACGCCATCGGCACCATGGCCATGGATGAACTTTGATATCGATGCCAGCGAAGTTCAGCCTGCTCCACCAGAGCTGCCAGATGACTACGAGTGGGGTCAATATCCCCAAAGTCTGTTCAGAAACTGGACATGCGACCAGGTGAACAGGAGTCAGATGCTGACTAAATGCAGCAATTGCGAGCTGTCCACCGTATACAAGATCGGTTTATTCGACGACGGCCGATTCGACAAGCAAGTAGAAGCGCGCTCCGTTCGTAGAGACAATGCCGCAGATTGGCGAACCTACTGGAATTATCTGAAGGTTCCTGTGAGTGGTACGCGTCTTGCGTATTTAGAAGCTGAGGATGTTGTGATAGCCACCCTCGGATATCCGAGTACAAGCACTCTTTGTTGATGAGATGACGCTACCTGTCCTTCAAATGCTGGGAACCAGGTGTGTAATCGCTTACATTGTACAGTTACGACTGCAGTCTTACTTTGGCCAGATACAATATCGAACCTTTCTTCTTTGCGTCATCCGCAAACTGGATCCCATCTAGGTATCAGGAAGACCTAAAAGTGCTGGAGGACCGTGAGTAGCAGCCTTGTGCTTATTATCCTGCTCATTTCCATAGACATCACTATCGTCCTTCCCTTCATACGTATTTTGAAAAATCAACGTCCGATTGCGAGGACCCGGCCAATGAGCATTCTGACTTTTGAATCGGGGTCTCAAGTGGTGATGGTGGAACCACCGTATACGGGTACGTCGATGCTTTTTCTTCAGTGCTCTTCACGAACGACATCACCTGCAGAAGGAAAACAGATAATCGATACCCAAGCACCGCTTTCTCTTCCAGGCAAGTATATCTTTTTATCCGGGTCGAACAGATGCCAATCCCGACGTGTACAAAAGAAAACAAAATTGTACTCCAGGATCTACTGTCGCTCCATATGGTCCGCAACTCGACAACGAGTACGATTATTTCCTATCACCCTAGCTTTCAAGGAACTTCTGCGAAGCATCTGCAATGTCTTGTGTCAAGGACGGGCGATAGCGTCTACTGGTCAAAGATTTTCAAGAGATCCAAGGACCCAACTTTCCTCTTTCTTGCGATTCTCTGGTACGCACTTTACGCATGGGACGAGGCATTTGAAGTCCTATTTCGCTATATCAATACTCTCGTAGGCTGCATCATTTCTCGAGCCTCGTATCTGTTTGAACATCTTTGTCAGGAGTACCGTGTCCTTCAGTCTAATAACATCAAACTCACGCGAGAGTTGCATGAACTACGGGCACATCTCTTGTACTATCAGCAGCTCCTCCGAGATTTCCTCTGGTCTGTCGAATTCGTAAGAGACACGCCTAACCCAGCAATGAATGCCCCCTCGATTTCCAAAGCGGAACGTGAAGACTCTGCAAAGCTCTTGCGTACCGAGGCCTATAATCTCATATCTGAGATCGAGCGATTAACTCGACAAAGGGAGATGCTGTCCGACAGACTAAATAACGCTATTCACTTGGTTCGAATTCAGGTCTCTTTCCTTTCTGTGCATTGTTGACGTCTTTTCGCCAGGCGTTCGCGACCGTGAGTATAAATGACAGCAGGGCTATGCAGCGGTTGGCAGAAGTAACGAGGGGGGACTTCTCTGCTATGAAACAGGTGTGCTAGCTCTTTTGTTCGTCCAGTAGTTAACTTACCCTCGTGCATCAGATAGCTTATCTCTCAATGACCTTCCTTCCAGCAACATATCTAGCTGTAGGTCGCCAATGTCACCATCCTTGCAGGACTCACCTCTTCGACAGAACGTGTTCAGTATGAACGTCCGCGAGATCCACGGACATACCAACGAGACTCTCGTTAATTATGTCGGGGCAGCTGTCGGTCTCACTTTGTTTACCTCATGGTTGGCGATCGCCCTCCAAAAGGATAGTTCCTTCTACCCGAGCGACAGTGTCTTGCGTCGAATCTTGTGGCCCTTGTTCTACGTGCATGGTGTTATATCCGCCAATATCAGGGGGTGGCGTAAGCCTGCTGATCATCGTCCCCCCCGCAACAATCGTCCTTCGTCAGCTTGAGGAACACTCGCAGACGTGCAGTCAGATCTGTGTCACCTGCCTTGTTACGTCCTCGGATTGTTTTTTGGTCAGATGACAAGCCTACGGGAATTGCTGTGAAGTGTTATGTAGGAAGGTCTGCGAGACATGTCTGTAATCTGGATCTTATGGCTTCATGACTGCGACACAGGCTAGAGGGGAACTGAATAATTGGTTCCTAAAAATAAATGTAAACACTTCGTCACTGCCAGTGGGCTGTTAGCCGGACCAGCACCCCACAGTCTACAAAGGTAGATTCAGCGTCGCGGGTAAAACACCGTCAAGGGAGTCAAAATAGATCAGAAATTAACTAGGAAGAAGCAACCTGGTGCACGAAGGCTGCTGGCATAAGCGATTTTGCGCACGCGACGTCGAATTCGACAAGTCCCCTCCTACTTCGGATACACCCCGTTACAGTACCTTCCATCACCTGCTACCCCCTGCACCAAACAGACGCTTGACACTCGATCGACACGCTCGTCGAGCGAGAACGTAACCCTGGATATCAGGGACGACGCCGTGTCAACCACCTCGCCCTGCCCTCGCTATGGTGAGTCGAGCTTTGCGGTCCATGTACACCGGGCGAAATCCGTGAAACAATAATACCACATAACTTCAGTCTATCATGGCGCACTGAAGTTTTCGCTGGCGGCCACGCTATCTCAACCGTGATATGTCTACCCCCTCTTGCTTCCCCCTTGCCCTAGGCGTTCAGGTATAGTCGATCTCTTATAACACATACCCCTTTGGGTAGCATTGGCGACCAAAGATTATGCCAACGGGGTGGTATTATGTCTTACAGCTAGCAGGTAGCTTAGAGGACATGCGGCAATCTACCCACTGATGCTCCTTAGTAATTTTCAGTCCTTGTGTCTCCGAAGGAAGTTGACGTGCTGACGTGCTGCGGTGCGGCACGTCGCGTCCTTGATGACAACTTCCCACCGGCATCAACCACGTTCAGAGCGGAACGCCCCCGACGCAGTTGTTATCACTCATGAACGTCAATGCACACGTCGTGCACCCCTCTATCCTCACCTTTACTCGCTCGCTTGAGCGGCACGTGCTTACGTCACCATGCCCTCACCATGCCCCGGGTAAGTCTGCGCTCCGCCAGAGGTGCCCAACAGCAAGTCTGCCTGCTAGCACAATTAAGTGACGAGCATTTAACCCTGCGAACGCTTCCTCGAGTCCGACATATGCACCTGTTGAGACATGTTGGTTTTTTGCATGGATCCATCAATTGTCCGTACAGATTTTTAAAACACCGACGTTACTACATCGTACACAGCATGTCCTCAGCTTCTATATCTCACATTTGTTAATGTAACCAGATCTTTCACGACAGACTGAACCATCCTACACGTGTAGTTGTGGGTAACGTGTCCACCCGCACCGAGTCGCCATCTCCTACTCTATCGTTCGGGGCTGGGAAGATGTCAAGCCTATTGTTCAGCTTGTTCATCCTTTCCCTGGTCTTTCTATATGGCTATCTCAACGACAGGAAATTAAAGCAGCTTCCTTCCGAGGCGGAACTCATATTCTCGCCAGCCCGTCTCACGCCTCAGAGGGTGCGTGCAACCGCCGAGGCCTTATCGAAAAACCCAATCGTCATGAAGAACTTCCTTCCCCCAAAGACTGGTCGACGGTATATCGTCGTCGGCGGTGTATGTAGCCTCGTTGCCACCCTATGCTCTGTGGACTGACTCTCCCCCCAGGCGGGTTTTCTAGGAGGTTGGATCGTCCTCCATCTGTTGGAGCGCGGGGAGGATCCCAAAAAGATTAGGGTTTTAGACATTCGTCCACCCACCCGTTCAGACTTGCGAACCGGGGCTGCGCAGCAAGTCGCCTTTTTGCAGGTTGATATTTCTGATGCGACTGCTGTTTCCGAGGCCTTTAGGGCACCCTGGCCGGACGCAGAGGGAGAACCGGAAGTAACAGTGTTTCACACTGCTGCAAACATACGCTTCTACGAGCGTCATATTGGGTTACTTCCTCGTTCGAACAAGGTGAACTACAACGGCACGATCAACCTGATCAACGCCTCCAAGGAGATTGGTGCAGATACCCTAATCTATACCTCGTCAGCGTCCGTTTCTGTGCGCCGCTCTCGCTTCTGGCTGTGGCCCTGGGAAAATCGACCGGCGTTCTTCATTCAATTGTACAAGGATGATGATAACGATCTGCCGAAGCAGCACGACCATTTCTTCTCCAACTACGCAGTTTCTAAGATTTCAGCGGAAAAGGCAGTCCGCGCCGCGGATAGGTCTCCCACCAGCAAGTCACACACACTGAGGACTGGCTGCATCCGTCCTGGTAATGCCATATTCGGCCCTGGAGGGGATATGGTCTGTGGGGCTTATCTTGTGCGGAAGCACAACCCAACATGGATACCGAACACTTTACAGTCTTTTATCTATGTGGAGAATTGTGCTCTCGCGCACCTGTGCTACGAGCAGCGACTCATAGAACTAGGAAGAGGTTCCCTCAATCCAGATATCGGTGGTCAAGCCTTTACGGTCACGGATGCAGAACTTCCGCTTACCTACGGTGATGCCTACACTGCACTCAACACACTAGACAAAGAGACCACATTTCCCATCATATCACCCACTTTCATGCTTGGACTTTCGCAGGTCATTGAAGTTTTCCACGTTACCAAGTCGCTGTTGTCGACTTCGGATTCGTTGATTGGACGCGCTATCGCTAAAGTGATACCCACTATTTCCGGAGACCTGATCAACCTACAACCTCCCATTTTCGCCCTTATGTCGATCCACCTTATTTTTGATGACTCTAGAGCCCGCCTTCCTCCGGCCAAGGGTGGCCTTGGCTACTATGGACCATACACGACTCTCCAAGGGATATGTAAAACTGCCGAGGAATATTTCAAGTCTGATAAGAAAGGAGAGGAACGATCCACGTCAGGTGGGGTGGGGTTTGGCTTCGGGTTGAAGAAGTCAAGGGTCACAAGTCAGGTCGTGAATGGAGTCGGTGAGCGGTTAGATATAAATGCGGTGACTGCATTGAATTAGTGTTTTCTTTGAATGCCACCGTTTTTAATTGGAGAACTGAGGTGCCTGCTTCCTCCCGTGGGATTTTCGGGGACGATGTAAAATAATAAACCATGCTATATGCTGAGCGTTTTCACATAACTGGCGGATACACTATGCCTAGTGCCGGCTGCCGCCCATGTAACACGATCCGAAGAAAAGTTGTTCGTTGTTTCCAGATCACCGTTTCCCATTAGAAAGCCCCTCCACCATGCCTACCCGCATCAAACTCACTATGGTCCGTCTCTGGGCTCTCTCATGCATGATTGTCGCGACTGATGGCATGTCCTGCTCAGGGTACAGCCCCTTGGTGCAAAGGTCAACACAATCAAAGATGTGATGTACAGAAACTCGTCGATCTATTCGTCAGCTACGGGCACGACAAGTTTGACACTTGACGCATATATGGTAATGGGACCAGTGAAGAGGTAAGAATGCATTGCACAGTGCACTGCGTTCGAACACGCACGAGGAACTGGTACATAGAGATACTCTCACGTCCTTTGCTTGCAGCTTATCAGCCAGTTTGACATTGAAGGGATGTGCTGTGGGCACAAAGTTGGTCTTTGAGAAAATTCCCCCGGGTGACCAGGTGTCGCACTTACCTCTTCCCCACGAACCAGGCAGGCGCAAGGTGCAAAAGTCCAAGAGGCGTTGGTCAAGTCCCTCGGAAGTGTCAAAATTCAAACGTTCTACCTGCATGGACGAGAGAGAAGCACACTTGTCGAGGAGACGCTTCTTGCTGCCAACGATCTGTACAAAGAGGGCATCTCGTAAGCTCTACAATCGGATCCGTTGTATGACGGTTTTCGTTGAAGCTTTTACCAGCGAAGAATTCGGGCCGAGTTTTTGCAAGTCCGTCTCGTCTTCGAATCGACATCCGCTTTCGGCTGAGCCTCCATGTTCCATGTCGCCGAAGCGGTGTGCACCGCCGATAGGCACGGTTGGACGAAACCGACAGTCTATCAAGGTCTGTGCAACGCCATCGAGCGCAACGTCCAATTAGAGTACGTACTTTCGAGCATGACTTGGGTCATCAAAGATAGTCGATCATGCTGGCTTTTCAGAACTCTTGCTAGTGTCTGACACATTTTGGAATCCGATTTTACGCCTACAGCCCGCTTGCATGCCTGGTCATCTTCTCTTCCTCGTCTTGCCCGATCGTGTCTGGGGCTCGTCCGTGTTCAACAGGAGCGGCGCGCGTGCCGGACGCATCTTGACCGAGCCGGACACAAAACAGCCTGGTGGGCGATGTGGCTCCAACGTCTCTGTCATCGCCGAAACGCTGCAGAAGAATTATACCCCAATGTTGCCAGTGCTCCGGGAGTTGAACGACTGGTTTGTCACTGTGTGCTGGTGTCCAATGTAATACGGCCCGGTGGTGCTCACGCTGGTTACCGTCGACGGTAGGACAAAAATAACGATTCCCTTCCAGAGGCCGCGTTTAGGTGGTTGCAGCACCACGGCAAGCTCGACCCAGAGGCCGGAGACCACGTTATGGTTGGCGCGAGCAATCCGATTCAGTTCAAATCTAGTCTGAAGGAGAGGTGAGCGCTATTTTGTTTTTCATTGAAGAGTGTCCTGACTTGGAGTGCATAATGATAGAGGTCCTCTCACTGCAGATATCATTAAATGATTGGACAGTACCTAGTTTAAAGTGAAACCGACAACCTGCTATTACGTTTGGTGAGGACAAAATGACTAACCGGATTTAACCTAAGCACTTGCATTCCCATTAAAGATTAGTCTCTGGCCATACGTCAAGAAACACGAAACGCAGCCTAAAAGTGTGAAATCTTATGGAAAATGAACCCTTCCAAGTTATTCAATCATTGCACAAAGTGGAAAAAGAATGACAAGAGGGAGATTCGAACTCCCGCCTCCATACGGAGATGAGAAACCCGCCTAAGCAGGCAAGCTTAAGTAAGCTTGAGTCACACGCCTTGGACCGCTCGGCCATCTTGCCATGTTGATGTTAGCTACTTGTGTCATATGTGCACCCGCTCATGGTAATGGTCAACTGACGAAAGCAGTCGGGTCTGCCGCACGCTAACGACATCAGCGTCAGTGGTTACCTCAAGTCATCCACAGTAGCTTGAATTGGAGACTTCAAAGTACAAGAAATCATATGATCGACCACTGAGCTGACTGATGACGGATGGGATATCGATATCTGGGTCTGCACGCCATGCGTCAATGTGCTCAAAAAGGTAACCAGAAGCAAAATTAAACCAGCAAGCAGAACGAGCGCGTGCTCAAGTCCATTCCCCAGTCCATTCCCCATTGCGAGGATGAGCAGCAACTCATTGTCGGCGCCTTGGAAGGGTAGTTGTCTCCTTTGGTTCAGTTGCTTGCCACCGCCGGAGCAGGACGAGCAAGCAAAGCAAATGTTAGTCATAGCCCCCAAACCGGTTTCTCATGGTCGACTTCGTACTGTGCCATGCTCGATTAATGTCAAGCTGTGACCTGGGATTTGGCTGCCAGGTTGTTCGTGACAGAACTTGAAGATCCAGGCGGCACCTTTGGTCAGAATTTCAAAGCCCTGACCATCAGGCATTCGTCCAGTCAGTCCTTTAGGTTTTGAGTCCAAGTCAGTGGAGGGTTGAAGATGGAGTCGAACGACATGCAATAAATTCATGAAATGATGACAGTACCGCAGATTTAATAAACATCCCGGAACGATGAGCCTTATCGACATCTAGTGTTTCTTCCGTGACATGATAAATTGGGGAAGATGAGCTACAAGCGTTGTCGCATGTCGGGAGAATTGCCACCTAGCGTGACCATCGACAATGGAAGATCAATACGCAACATCTCGGGAAGCTGCGCTACACGGTTCGATGTATTAGATTAAGTCGTCTGCGCAGTAATCCTGTCGAGTGTTTGAAGTGTCAGAAGGTCGGAAATAGGAGTCGCCTTGGCACCCTTGAGAGTCCGGTGATCCGTCGGGGGTGGAGAAGACCACCACTGAAACGTTACGGGAGGGGACAGGTGCGCAGAACAGTATAACTAGGAGAGAATGGGGACAGCCGTAAAAGCGGGCTGCTTCTGATTTGCTGGAGCTCTACTATCTGATGAGCAGCTGGCAGAACTTGATGAAGACCATTTTTTCCAACACGATCTTTTGTGCCACTTCTCCTGCTCCTAATTTGACCAAACTAGCGTGATTGAAGGGATGAATGTGGGCAACCGCACGGCACGGAACATGTGCGATGGAGAATTCGAATCCAGGAAGACTCCAAAGGGTAGATTCCAAAGGGTAGCATGGCCGACCTTCGGCTAGGAAAATCGCGCCGGAAAGCGTCGCAGCCTGGCAGATTGCCAGAAGTGCGGGGCGCGTCTTGTCATATCTCCAATGTGGAGTACCATGTGACACTCGATGTTTCAGATCTTTCGAAACACACATACTGGCTAGTACCTCCGGGCAGCCCAACGTTGTCCTTGAACTTGGCGCAGTGCGCTCCGTTTTCATATCAATGCACCCAATGATCAAAACTGACAAGAAGCTCCAAATATATTGAACTCATCACGTACATAAAAGGCATAAATAAGCCTCATCATGAAACCCAACCTTGCAATTGAACAAACCCCGCCGCACCCAGTGAACCATCAACATCAAAAACCCGTGAGAGAAAAAACACATATTCAGCGCCCAAAAAGTCACCGCAAAGAAACGATGACAAATCTAGGTGCTCGAGTCCGCAGTCGACGTGAGTAAGGCGTTGTCTCCGCTCATGCTTTCGGTCTGCTGCGCATCAGAGTCCATACATGAGCATACTTTTTGGCTGATCCAGCTCAGTCCCCACGCGCCAGCTCGCGCCATTATCCAGAGTACTACTCGCACTCCAGGAATGAGCCGTACCACGTCACGAAAGTCCCAAATGTCTCGGTGATACGTTATCTGGCCTTGTTCATTAAAACAGAGTCGTGTCATGACGGGGAGTTGGAAATGAAGCGGCGACGGCGCGGAAAAAAGTGTTCCAGGTATAGGGAGAGACGGAGAAGCTGGAACAGAGAGCGACAGCTGAGAATCAGCAGGAGAAGACGGCGGGCGTCGTAACATTAAGGTCTTGGGTATTCTGTATGTGGTATGAAGGTCGGGAAAGAAGAGGATGTTGAGCTTGTACTCGACGAAGCTCTTCTTGTGACCATCTACAGCAATGTGTGAAGCAATCGTGGTTACCTTGGAGATTAAAATCACGCACCAAAACTCTCCGTTTCACTGATGTCGTCTACTTCCGCCCAAACCCGGATTGCCTTGAACCAAGGATCATCTCGGAGTTTATTTGGTGGGCGGACCCTTAAAAGGGCATGGAGAAATGACAATGGCCTAGGCACATCGACGGCACAGCAGCGGCGGGTGAGAGCGTGGATGTCGGAGATGAGCGCGCGGGAAGTGGCAGTGATCAGTGGATTCTCGTATCTATGAGCCGTGCCAATCATGATTATTGTTCCATGGTGGGCATATGGACGCCGAATCAATCACTTACACTGTCCTGCTGTCAGGTAATCTCCGCAGGTCAAATGATAGAACACGCGCCTGCGCGAGGGTCATAAAAAAACTCAGAAGTACCGAGGAAACTGGGGAAGGTGGTGTCGTGCCCGCAGACTTCAACTGTCGTCGAGCTTCTCTGGATAATCGACAGCTCACCTATCGAAGGTGACTTGTGCACCGTCCGCTGGGTGGGGACATTGTTCTGTATCACCAACGGGGCTAGCGACATGGATATGTACGGGGTCGTCGTTGATCGTCAAAGTCGTACTACGAGCTGGCGTGAAGTTCTAGTGAAAGGCTGGCTAGTAAATGTCAACACAGCCAAATTGAAAGAGGAAGGCGCGAACGCAGCGCATAGTGACTACTAAGATCCACTAATTTAAAATTACCTTTATCCATAGCTCAGAGGCCCCAACTCCTCGAATAATTTGGCCAGTGCGTGTTTTGAGGTATATGTTATATTGCTGTTTGAGACAGTATGTCCACACATCCTTTTATTCACACCCCAGTCAACCGTCTTCTCGACGATTGATCATAATCGACGGTCACAGATTGTTCCACAACCACCTGAACATCCAGCTCCAACTCGCGAGGCGAACCCGGCGAGTACTCTATGTCAATTGGAGTCTTCTGGAGGTCACATTGTGAACGTAATGCATTGATAACGGAACGCCCGGGTTGAAGCGGGCGAGTGAGGATAATGTTCTCGAATCGTGCTGTGTCCGCGGGCTCAGAGAGTTCTGGAGAACGGAAATTATGTGAGCCTTGATTCAGTACAATTTTTAGAATGGAAGAAGACGACACACCTCTTAGATGAATCAAGATCCGTTGACTCATTATCCAGGTGACAGCATAACCTATGGACGCGCTAACGTGACAATGCAGGCGTTGTCAGCGACGGCGACAATGAGGCCATATTGGACTTACCCTGCAGACTAATACCCGGGGTTTACGGTAAGTGTTTGTTATGGAGTTTGAGCGGATGTATGACCCTCACCTGCACAGCTTTATCACTCGCGCGGTACAGGATGAGATTGAAAACATTAACGCCTTTGAAGTGCTCAGCGCAGGAAGGATCATGAGGAGGACGGTCCTACCCGTCAAAACCAGGAAATACCCGAGCCCATCATAGATCATCCTTTTTGGGACATTAATCCTGTGTCGCGTGTCAGGTTAAGAACCCTTACGTTCTGATCAACCGGGACAATCTGCGATCGAAACGGAGGGTGATTGAGCGTATGTTGACAAAGACGAGTGAACCAAAACTGACCTCCCATTAATAGAATTATATCGCACCAGGTAAAATGTAGAAACGGATAAAGTTCCTGTGTCCCAGACCATTGCAACGACATAGTATATCCATGCTGTCGGGATAGGGCCGTCATTTCCAGGAGTACAGCTGACCGGCGGGCGTTCAATAGCTGTTCAGTTGCCGCATGATATGTACCCACCTCCCCTATAATTACAGCCGCACATGATCAATTGTGGCTCAGTTGGTATAGCAACCGTGCCAACTCACATTCGCCAAAACCGCTAACAATAGTTCAGTAATCCGATTTAGTGTTAAATTGCCTGCAAAAAACACTCACGGGTACGATTATACATATTGGTAAACCATTCAAACTGTTCAGTTGTTTAGCAGAAAAGGAGGCAGACTCAGGGAAACGACGAACGCCTGTCGTAACGATGAACGCTATGGCGAGGGCGATTCCAACACCTCTCTGCCTCCGGGCGATGTTGAATGTTCTTTTGAAAATATGTCGAGCACGCCGGAACAGAATGTAACCCGCTTACCTGACACCAAGGATGACTTGTGAAACCATGGTTTGCAAGACTGAAACCCCATGAGTGGAAAGATTGAGACGAATTCGAGACGAGACGAACCTTTAAAGACAGGTGCAACCAGATAGTAACGGTTACATACTTCGACAGTAAACGATGTGGCGAGGACACCATAATTGCTAACAACCATAACGATGATACTAACATAGCTGTTGCCCAATCAGACAGGAAACGGGCAAGGCTAGAGAAAGCGGTACCCACCGAATGAGAATGAAAAGAACGCATCCCAGACTAAACCAAGCAGACAATCAACCAACAGCGAGGGACAGCCAACGAGATCAAATACCTCGGGCGGAGGATATTAGATTGACTTCGATAGAACCGCGCTTCAGCGGGGAGTGTGACCAGGTAGCTGTGCGTAGATCAACAAAAAGGAACTGCAAAGAAGTGAGGGTCGAGACTCACTCATAAGCAGCAATCGAGAGGGAGGCAATTCGGAGGTACCTCTCAGTCTCTGTCCCAACACCCATTTAGATGCTACGAAGAAAGTTGGGGCTCGGGAGGCTAAACAAAGTGAGCTAATTTATAAGATTGTGATGCTCGCCTACCTACCGGTGCCAACCGTGTGCTGCCGTTTTGTGAGTAATAGGCAAGCTCGTTGATGTGTGTCCAATGGCGGCAAGGGGACAAACTCAAGGCACTGCCATTTTATCGTTACTTACATGAAACTTGTCCAAGAATCAACACGGTCTGATTGATGGCAGAGTAGCCCCGATTAACCCACCCAGATCCGGTCACACTGACACTTCCCCAGAGCAGTGTCGCCGCTTCGGGAAGTCTTGTCTGAGTTTTAAATTATGTGGCACCCCCGTGACAACAAATTTTAAACTCAGACGGCATGATATCCGACGTCGCGCTCGACCGTCCCTTACGTTCATGTTGGACAATTTGATAAAGCCAGTCATTTTCTAAAATTACAAAACGTAGCGATCGATCTTCTACTAGCTCCTAAACACCACTACG
>JBBPRV010000584.1:0-17435 GCA_038093235.1 Boletus harrisonii
CGCACGCCAAATACCATTTTTTGATTTGTGGTGTGCAAGGTAAGTTTGCTCACGGTTACGGGTCCTGCGAATTCTCGTTTACTGCTTTCTCAGGTGACTTTACCAAAAGTCTTGTCAACGATCCTCCAAGGGAGGTCTGGACACGTCAGCTCAAGGTGAGCTCGGCATGGTGTACTGGCCTGAATTCTCACGGTCAGACAGTTTGCTGGTGTTTCCAACACTTCGACGTTGTATAAGCGTGGCATCCGTATTTGCACGGGAACAGGTCTTGGTGCCGCCCTCTCAACTTGTATCCAATCACCCTACTGGTAAGAAATCATTTGTTCCGATGAATCATGATGACCAACACCCATTTCTCCTTACAGGTACCTCATCTGGATTGGTATGTCACCTCCATGATATGCCACTGTGCGAGACTGACCCAGCTGTTAGGCTCCGACCAAGAGAAGACCTTTGGCCCTACCATCAGTGGTCTCATTCATCAACACATTGGACCAGAGCGTCTCCTCCTGTGGGACAGCAAGCAGCGCGACGGTCGTCCAGATACGATGAAGATATTGAAAGAAGCTTACGATTACTGGCAAGCCGAAGGTATACACAGCTCGACTTTCTTCCAAAGCCTAAGTTTATTGACGTTAACACCAGTTGTATTCATCACTTCAAACTACGTCGGAAACTTTGAGATACAACACGGTTGCAAGGCTCTTGGGATTCCTGCCTTCGGTACTCTCTGGGATTTTGTAAGTCCTGCGGATCATTCGAATTATCCGTAACTATGGTATAATTTACGCTTTCTTAGTGATTTCTCCGGTATGATTCCAAGGGGGTAGTGTTTATAATCAACATCATCAGTTCTCAGCATCGAGTGTTGCGTGGGATGACTCTGAATCCCTCGATTTCCTATTTCACGTTGTCACGTATATGAGCCCTCCGAGGCCAGGATATCATTACAATGATTCTTTCTCGGGGGTCCCAGTGGTCGCTGTTGAAGGCGGAAAGTGAGAGCATCTCAGTGATAGCCAGTTTTCAGGCAGTACTGTAAGGGCAATTTCTCACTATCGATGGTGCTTTCACTTGCAGGTTCCCAAGTATCCTGTCACCGTGGACCATGGTGCAGAATCCACGCTTCAGCTCCTGCGGTACAGGCCTATCAGCATCCATGGGGTGGAACCACACCGCGGGTGGAGGGTGTACGGGTAAGTACGGCGGATACAGTACCGGTGTGCGATTTCCAAACCCCCAATAGCTACTAGCTCTACACGGATGCGTGGCTGTGCTCCGGCCCGGGAATTGCTCTCATCCTGCAATGCGTCTGAATGAATTTTTTTTCATAGCCAGATCTGTCCAGAGCCAGAGCAGACGTCGCAGACTTTAAACTCAATCCAACTAATCATTGGAACACTTTGTCACAGTCCTTCGATTGCACTCCGAGTCTCATGCAGCAAAACAACGAGTACTAATTTGTATTACTTGAACATTTACAAGGTCTAGGTTTGAAGGTATCCCACGGTGATGGGAGGTTGAAGCATCGACCACTTCTCAGTGAAGTCGGTTTTAACGACCTCATCCTCTTCACGCTCGACGATATCAACATGCATTTACACTGTCAACTTTCAAGGCTGCTGTGAAGACAACCGCCCGGATAGCTGTCACACTCATCATTCCACCTTTGAAGAAAGCTAAGATCTTGTCAGTTTCATCTGATCCTGCGACTGAAGATTCAGAATCATCCAATCCGTCCAATCCGTCCGAGTCCAGACCTCGATTAGATTACTAACGATGGCAATAGCGTATTGCCAGCGAATCGACCGACGATTTCTCCCTTGGCATTGTACAGTTACCTGACGAACTCCAAGAAGATCGCCAACTGGTGGGGAATATCATTGGTTCTCTGAAGTGGTGGGTAAATAATAGCATTGCCCTCCGGGCACCACCCCTGACAGGTTGATGTGTGGAAACCCTAACATCACCAAGCAAGGAAATAGAGGCTGTTTAATTTATGAACGTCTCATAGATTACCGCTGAAAATGGTGTGAATAAGTAGGATAGTTCGTTGTGATTAATGTCAGTTTCCGCCAACATGAATGAATGTAAGCAGAAAAGAAAACGTGTATAAAGCGAAAATAAGAAATCACATTCGTTGAATGTCTCTAACGTAACTACTATATCAACCGGACCCGTATACTCCGCGGTTAAGGTTAGGTTCCGAATAAGTCAACCCAAGTCTGCCAAGACTTCCCACAGGCATCTTCTTTTGAATGTTCCCACACTTAATTCTTGGTCCGCAAACTTCGGGGCCTAGTAGGAATAAATTACTTGTACTGCATGACACTAGATTATCTCAGTGTTCCTTGTATAAGTGATTAACTTGTCCCTAGCACTACCACAATGACTCGGATATCTTATCATACCCGCTCGACTATTGCTTTCTCAGTGACGTCGACGGGTGGAACATGGATTTTCCCCGTGTCAATCCTCAGGCTTCGCTTCACCCGGAACTGCGAATGGTCTTCATCAACTTGTGCTCTGCTTTGCCTCCTCTCGAGTCATGTTTTCGATGTGATCTGATACAGCATTTACTATATATATTATTCGTAGAATGTTCCGAGTAGATCAGTACCTCATCTTATAGTTCATATTTGCGCCAATAATATGACCCGCGGGTATTTCCGCACCGCGGTTCCCCATCACCGCGGGTTGTACGGTGTCGGGCCTGTCGGCGGCCGACCCGCGACGTCACCCCTGCTATACTAGCACCCACGTATACGGGTAACTGCATCAGAAAGTGGGAGTCGCACCGCCGACTTGCCTCCAACGTCTACCAACGGGGTTGCGGCATTCAGTGAGTCGTGCTGTAAGACACCTTTTGGGATCGCATAGACACTCATCAGCCAATGACTAGGTTTGTTTCATTGCAAAAGAGCTGTTGGAGTACCGTTCATTTAGACCTCTCTGCAGATGTGACGATTTCCATTTACCACTCATCTGGTGTAGGGTTATTTCCGGTCCTATTTCTCACATGCTCCTGTTCAGAATATCGGATTATCTAGAACGCTATCGAAGCCGGTACGCCCAAACGATCCTATCGCGTCCCCGTGTGGATCGAGCTTGCATGTCGTTTCAAAATTGAACTGCGCGTCTCCCGTTCTCGTGCGAACAGCAGAGTACCCTGACACAAAAGGGTGATGGAGACCGGCCGCTGATGGGATTGACGAGTGCTATGCCATGCTCATCGAGATGCGTAGTTGCTTACTTTCCGTCCTCGAACGCCGGTCACTCGGATTCCGGAGTGCTGGTGTGCTCGCCTGTGAGTAGTGCTGGCCCGGGCTTACTGTGCACCGGATTGTTCCCGAGATCTACCCCCCTTCCACGTATGGTCTCGGCGAACACTGAGGAATGAATAAAAGGTGACTGGGGCTAGGGCAGACTGAAATCACAACTTGCGGTTTGCCCGATCTCCTCGACGCCCAGCGGGTAGTCTTCTCACTGCGACCTTTGTCAAGCTATCATGTCGCGGACTGCTTATAACGATGCTGAGAAGGGAACACTGGAGGTCCGCTCTCCTCAGTTCGCTGCCAACCCCGACTCCACCAAGATTGAGAAGGAGCCCGCCGATCTTGACGCGTTCCCCGTGCAATCTCTCAAGAAGGATGCACCCCTATCGCCTTCCAATGTTGCAAATCAACCCCCGAAATCCCAGAAGATGAAGATATCCAAATGCGTCCGCTTCATCATCTGGTACAATTCATACAAGTTGGTTCCATCATATAAGCCTTCAGGTCCCACTTGCTCATTCACATTGTTACGAAGGCGGTTTTTCACAGTTGTATTCATACTCAACTTTATCGCATTGGGCTTCGCTGCGGCTGGTCTATGGCCATATGCTCTTAAGTATCCGGGTGCTCTAGCTGCGGGCAATTTGAATTTTGCCGTGCTCATGCGCAACGAAGTCTTCGGTCGTCTTTTATACTTGTTTGTCAACACTTGCTTTGCTAAGTGGACTCCTCTCTGGTTCCGTCTTGGTTGCACGTCTGCCCTCCAGGTATGTGGTATCATTGAAGGCTTGTGGGTATAAATTCATGTCTCGTCACCAGCATCTTGGCGGAATTCACAGTTCTTGCGCAATCTCAGGTATTGCCTGGCTCGTCTTGACGATCGTCAACCAGTTCAAAGCCAAGCATTTCTACAACGACTCGCTTCTAGCTTTCGGTGTCATTACCGCCACCGTGTTGCTTATCACCATGATGGCCGGTTTGCCTTGGGTCCGTAATACTCACCACAAGTATGTGCCCTTGGAGATGTTTCCTGACAATGGCTGAAAATCACTTATACAGCGTCTTCGAGAGGAATCACCGATTTTTCGGTTGGGCGTCTCTCTCGATGACTTGGGTGTACACGATCTTAACTAATGTCTACGATGCAACGAATGGGAAATGGGATCGCAGCGGTGTCTACGTTGTCCGCCAGCAAGCGTTCTGGTACATCATGGGCATGACTCTCCTGTCCGTATCATTCTCACTGATAATGCGTTTGCCTGCTCTGACAACGACTCGATAGCATTGTCCTTCCTTGGATTTGTACCCGAAAAGTTTCAGTTGACGTAGAGCTTGTGAGTGAAACACTATAAAATATATATTCCCGGGATGACTGTCTCTACCAGCCATCTCCAAAAGTCGCGGTCCTCCGCTTCGAGCGTGGCATGCAGCAGGGTTTGCTTGCCCGCATCAGCCGTTCTATGGTGATGGAATATCATGCTTTCGGTATCATCTCGTAGGTAATCACACTTTGAAGCGCCCTTTCTACTTTCTGAGTGCCATACAGTGAGGGAACGCACGCCAAATACCATTTTTTGATTTGTGGTGTGCAAGGTAAGTTTGCTCACGGTTACGGGTCCTGCGAATTCTCGTTTACTGCTTTCTCAGGTGACTTTACCAAAAGTCTTGTCAACGATCCTCCGAGGAAGGTCTGGACACGTCAGCTCAAGGTGAGTTCGATATGGTTTCTTGTACTAGCCTGAATTCTCACAGTAAGACAGTTTGCCGGTGTCTCCAACACCTCGACGTTGTATAAGCGTGGCATCCGTATTTGCACAGGAACGGGTCTTGGTGCCGCCCTCTCGACATGTATCCAATCACCCTACTGGTGAGAAAACATTTTTTCCGATCACTCATAATGGCTGATATATATTTTTCCTTGCAGGTATCTTATCTGGATAGGTATATCACTTCCGTGATGTGCCACTGTGCGAGGCTGATCCCGCCGTTAGGCTCCGACCAAGAGAAGACCTTTGGCCCTACCATCAGTGGTCTCATACATCGACACATTGGACCAGAGCGTCTTCTCCTGTGGGACAGCAAGCAGCGCGGCGGTCGTCCAGATACGATGAAGATATTGAAAGAAGCTTATGACTACTGGAAAGCTGAAGGTACACACCCCTCTTGACTCTCTTCCGAAGCCAAAAATTTACTGATGTTAACACCAGTTGTATTCATCACTTCAAACTACGTCGGAAACTTTGAGATACAACACGGTTGCAAGGCTCTTGGGATTCCTGCCTTCGGTACTCTCTGGGATTTCGTAAGTCCTGTGGATCATTCGAAAGATCCGTAATTATATTTACACTTTCTTAGTGATTTCTCCGGTATGTTTCCAAGGGGGTAGTATTTATAATCAGGACCATTAGTTCTCATATCGAGCATTGAATAGGATGGGTCTGAATCCCTCTGAGCCCAGGATATCATTTACAACGTTTCTTTCTCGGGTTTAACGGTATCCACCGTGCCAAGGTCGTCATTTATATCAAGGAACTCCAGGGTTGTATAGCAGTATAATTCATGTTGGTGACTTCCCCCCGGGCCGAACATTGTTTATATACGCATATCTGCGTCCACACTTACTTGGATTTTTCGCTTCTCACCTAACCTTGTTCAATACCACTAATAAAACTCTTCATCCCACATTTAAATTACGGACGAATCATATTGCTGAGAAAGACAGATGTGCTCGACGAGAACGAGAGCAACAACAATAAAATGCCGAACGTGCATAAATATTCGTCGCAATTACCTTACTCATGCATTTACGAGGCTGTCAAGATGGGTCTAGATGAGACAGTATTCCAAGACTTCGCCAGGCCTTCCCATCCATTGCCATCGTCTATTGGGATTTATCGGGGTATTGGGCTCCAAACGAATTCCGCGCCTGGCGAGCTCGATGATGATACGTGCAATATTCCGAGTGTCCTATTTTATGTGCAAGAGTGAAATGGCTGTCAACACGATGATCGGACAACACCCGCTGCATGGTCTATACTGACATCGATCCCACAGTGTAATCTCCCTTGAAACGGATCTAGTCTGAGCGCGCGTAACTGCTGTGTGATGTTCAACGACCGAAAGTGGTGACTAGGCGGAAACTGCCAATAGGAGTTACATGATAGGCAGTCGTTAAAGGAAACAGTCGGAAACACACCTTTGTGTTAATTTGCTGGCTATCGGATGTTCTATTTATTGCTGCCCAAATAGAGACGACCTTTCGTACGTCGAGGACATCGCCCCTCAACCACGACGGTATTGGTACCTGTCAAGCAAGGCATGACATTATTGAAGTTGGAATTAGGTTGAATTCAGTAGTTGTTTTCAGGATACCGACATTTGATATAAAGCATTGCTTTACTACGAAATCCCTTACATCGAATGGCCCATCGCTGCACCAGCAGAACCGTTGCAAGGGCCTGCCATTCTTGGAATCAATTAGCCCATGTTGGGCTAAGAATCTCGCAAACATCTTGAGGATGTTGGGAAACGTTGGAGCGTATTCGACTTGCGCCTACACATGAACCATGATGGGACCGAGAGAGTGAAGAAGAAGAAAACGGACTTGAGTGATTCCAGTTAGATCAGTACAGAACTGCGATAGCTGAGGCCTCCATGTGGGCTTGACGAAGCTGCGAAATTCATCGACAATCTCCAACTGACCGGCTCTTCCCTTTGGAGATTTATCTTTCCAGCGTAAGAGACACACTGGCCACTCCTTTGGTTGCTATATGATCAGGGATTGGCGGCGTGAGCGAGTAGAAGTCCGGCGTACGATGATTTCATTCGCCCACTCGAAACCGGTTCCTCGGAAACACGTTGCCTCTACATCGAGGACAAGGAAGGCATCATAGGGCTGCTTCACAGAAACGGCCTCTGCCTGCGAGTTCGCTGGGAATTGTCCCTTTGTGACACGGGAGGGTACTGTGTGATTTAGTTCCTCCAGAACCTTGACAGGCGATCGATAGGGTATCGAGGGCATAGGAACAGACTCCTGGGGTGAGTTGAAAGGCGGTTCCGGGAGGTAGGGTTTCGCACGATCTTGTTCTGGGACTCGGCTCTCTGTCTTGGAGGATCTGAAGACAAAGATCAGTATCGCAAGGAAAAGAGCAGAGAGGAATAAGGTGGAGGATATGGGGGTAGTGCGGGCAAGGGTGAGAAGGAAGAGCGAGCAAGAGACAAGGAAGCGAAAGGAGCTGGTTATGAGGGACATGAGTTGGTTGGCCAGCGTGGTGTGCAAGGATGGGAGCGTGTTCTGCTCATGTTCGCTGTCACTGGCTACTCCGAGGGCCAAGGCGTTTCTTTCTCTTACGGCAACCACCGGAAACTGGTGAAGCCACCCTTGCCCTTACCCTTACCCCACTTTCCCACCTTTCCTGCGGGCTAGATGAGTGTCCAGCGTGGCGACGACCTGGAGGACGATTTCGTCCCGGATGACCTCGTTGCCTTGTCCGGCGAGGAAGACGCAGCCTTTGACCCGCCCCAAGGTGCGGGTGACAACATCGATTGCCTCCTCAGTGCGGACGAAGAGGCGGAGCAGGATGAACCCGCGCAGGCAACCTCGGCAAAACGCAAACGCAGGGAAAAGGACAAGGAGAGACAGGCAAAGGTCACTTGCACCGTCCCGAGACCGACCGCATTGTGACAGACAATCGATCATACAGAAACGGAAACTCGCAGAAACAGCAGAGGTTCTCGAACCTCTCTCGATAGCCGTGCAACCCGCCCACAAGCTTGCGGACTACATGTCTGCCTTGCAAGCCAAAACATTTCCGAAGCTGACCGGACTCGAGCTCAATGATATGTGTATCCCTGGTGAGCGTCTCCGGCACATTTTGCTTCCGGTGGTCTTGATTGAACTGCAGATAGAAACAGCAATCGCGGACACGACACAATGGACGGAGTCGAGATCGTTGAACCGTCTGGCTGATTTTATTATCAAGGGTACGTTCGTTCTGTCTTTCCTCCCGTGGCCGCAAAATCATCATTTCCCACCAGTGCTTCCCATGTTGCACAAGAGGCTCTCCCAAAGGTCCAAGTCACCAGGTGCACCAACTTTGCTATATATTGCCGGAGCGGCCCTCCGGGTAGCTGATGTGACTAGAGTTCTCAAGAATGGGAGACTGCGTGGTGATAAGGGTGGAGATGTGGCTAAGCTTTTTGCAAAACATTTTAAGCTGGAAGAGCATGTTGCATATCTCAAACGGTCAAGGATTGGCTCCGCTGCTGGTACGCCAGGCAGAGTTGGGAAACTCCTTTGCGAAACAGGTGAGTATATAGTCCGCGAAGCCAGGCTTGGTCTAACTATTCCCAGACGCACTCTCCGTGTCCCAGCTCACACACATTATTCTTGACATCTCATTTCGAGATGCGAAGAACCGTAACCTGCTTGATATACCGGAAACCCGAGACGAAGTTTTCAAAACAGTTCTTGGGGCGCCCAAGGTGCTAGAGGGAATTAGGCAGGGGAAAATACATGTAGTGTTGTTTTAGTGAGTATGCACTGCTGGCTACTCGAATGTGGCACGCGCGGTAGATAAAAGTAGCATAGTGCCTTGTGAATTCAAGACTAAAAGCCTTTCGGGTTGATCCTGAGGGTCAGCTTTACAAGACGATTGTGAAAAGTGTTGCACCAGCATGAAAGGGGGGCATACCCTTGTCCATTTGGGCACCTTGTGAATACCCTTTCGATACCCGCGGGCTGTTGAGCTGAAGACGGTGTATTTATCTTTTGGGACCATTTCATGTTCCTTGGGCAAGAGCATGGCGCGGTCCTGGGTTGGATTAAGAGTGTCAGGGCCACCGGACCAAGTCGAGTGGTGCCATGCTCACCAAGGCTTTGCACTGAACGCCGCTTGCACGGACGGCTTCGATGACCGCGTCCACCTTTTTGAGGCGGGCACGCGCATTCGCCTTGCGCGTCACGGACAACTTCCAAGGGGTTTTCCTGTCCCTGCTCAGCTTTCTGACGACCCAAGAGACGGAGGACTGACCACAAGAGACCGCCGAATGCGACAGACGTCGGACGGAACGCGCCGAACATGTCGACGAGGAAGAGAAAGAGAGTGCCGAGACATGCCGGTCCTTTTTTCAACCTCCGACAACACTGAGCCATCGTCTTTGACGACGACGACGACAACGACATTCCGACACGATGGCAGTCGAGACACAGACAATGCCCGCATTGAACGCACATGCCTTCAATGGCGATGCTGACATGGCCAAGGAGCCCAGATTTGCCAGCGGACTCATCCTCCCTCCCCCAGAAATCAAATGCGAGTCTCACTTCTGTCCTGAACAGTCCTCAGTGTTGATGCTGATGCACCTTTTCAGCTGTCATTGACAGAACCGCCCTCTTCGTGGCGCGTTCAGCCAACCCCCCGCAGTTCGAGGACAAGATTCGCGAGAATCAGCGTCAGGATCCCAAGTTCTCGTTCCTCAACCCTGCGGACCCTTATCATGCTTACTACAGGCATCGTATGGACCGAATATCTGCTGGAGAGGAAGTCGAGGAAGTATCCCAGGACAAGGAAAAGGCGGGGGAGGGTGAAATGACGCCTGTGGTTCAGGAAGACCTTGGAGCCGAACCGCCTCAGCCCCAGTTTGTCATGGATATGCCAAGTATCAGTCCCATTGACCTGTAAGTGGCATGCCATCGATTGCCACTCAATGACACCTCTTTTTGCACGCAGAGACACCATGAAACTGACCGCCCTTTTCACTGCTCGCCGTGGACGCACTTTCCTTGCCGCCCTCTCCCAAAGAGAAGGCCGTAATTATCAGTTCGATTTTTTGCGACCCAATCACTCCCTCTTCGGCTACTTCAATCGCCTGGTCGAACAATATCTGAAAGTCTTGTACCCGAGCAAGGAGTTGTTGTCGTATGTTCACGAGCGCGCGCAGGACGGGTCACAGTGGGAAGCTCTTGAACAATCAAAAAGGTATGCACGATGGGAACGACTGAAGAGAGAAAAAGATAAGAAGCGCCAAGACGACCAGGAAGCAGAGAAATGCACGTTTTAATTAGTCCCATTTTGTCAGCTGGAGACACTGACTTTTTCGCTCATAGTGGCCTTTGCTGAAATCGATTGGCATGATTATGCTATCGTCCAAACCATTGAATTTACTGTCGCTGATGCAAACTCGGAACTACCGCCACCGATGAACGTGCAGGAGGTGGAAAATATGACGCTGGCGCAGAAGCGTATGGCTGCAATGATCATGGAGACTACTGCAGATGAGATCGAGGCTCACCGCGCAAGACAAGCAGCAGCGGAAGCAGAGGCTGCTGCCGCTGTTGGTGGCGCAGGTATTCCCATAGCAGAAGGCGAGGATGCCGCGATGGAACAAAGTGACGATGAGGACGATGAGGCACAACAGCGGAAGCAACGTGAAGATGAAGAAAGGATGCGAGAGTTGGAGCGCGCAAGGGCCATTCAGGCCAATGCTAACGCTGCCGGCCCAATGAAGATCAAGTCCGACTATGTGCCCAAACGTGAGTGTTCTTCCTTTCGCTATCAGTGGCCGTATTCTTCTAATGATTTATGTTAGTTGGTGCAAAGAAAACATCTGCCCTCACTACTTGCGCTATCTGTGGCCAACAGATTCCCGTGGACGAGCTTGACGAGCATATGCGCATCGAACTGCTGGACCCTAAGTGGAAGTCCCAACGAGATGCCTTGGAAGCCCGAAAAGTTCAGGCCTCGGAGCTCTTACGGGGCGCCGATGTTGTGTCATCACTCAAGGACCTCGCTCGTACACGTGTCGATATCTTTGGTGCTGAGGCGGACGAGGAGCGTCGAAAGAAGGAGGAGGAGGAGGAACGAGAACGTCGGAAGGAGAGAGAGAAAGTTGTCTGGGATGGGCATACTGCGACCAAAGTCAGCACGATGGACAAGTATTCCCTCAATGTCAACTTCGACGAACAAATCGCTGCCATTCACCGTGCCAAGGGTCTTGGACCACAGGATGCCAATGCGATCGGGCCTGGTATTGGGCCTGCTGCTGCTCCACCTCCGCCGATGACAACGCTCCCACCAGCCCCTGCGTCGTTACCGGCACCACCTATCCAGGCTCCAGGGTCTGTTTCTCATCCGGGGTATTCCGCTGCAACCGTGTCATCAGGACCCCAGCCAGCTTCCGTATATTCCAACCAACCACCGCCGGTCATGTTGCCACCACTTCACTATCAGGGTCCAGATGCTGTGCAACCCTTCGGATTTCAACCGCCCCCTCCTGGTATGCACCCTGCTCGCATGGCTGGTATGACCGGCCCGCAGACTGGCATGGTGCGGAGCGCGGATGAAATGGACGGCCTCGAGGAACAACCCCAAATCAAGAGGCAAAAAATTGCGAAGCTTCCCGGTGGTGCCTTGTATCCCGAGGCAGATTGGATCAGCATGCACCCTTACACGATCTCCCTTAACGTTCAACTTCCCAACGAGCCTTCGAAACTGGAGTGGAAGCTCGACGGGAAGACGGTGACCATTTCTGACCTACCGCTCACACTACTTGTTTCAACGCTCCGTGAGCGATTTATCCAGGCCACAGGGAGCACTTTACCCGCTTCGAAAATGCGAATATCTTACATGGGCAAAATGCTTACAAATTCTAGCACGATCGCGAGTTTTAACTTGGAGGACGATGATATCGTGGTCCTCAGTGTCAGTGCCGGGAAGAAGAAGTAATTCAGCGAATCTACACTATTTTGCGCTTCGTCCCCTCGTGTACTGTTTTATGTAGTCCGATTACATGACCATGTGTCGTGTCTACTCTGCGTGAGAGGCCCTATACCTGATAAAGTGAGTAAATACAATATGCATATGTGATTGGTGAATGATAGATAGTTGTTCGCGAAACGAATCAAAACACCGAAATATCATACCCGAAGTGCCCAAAAACCGAAGTGTCCCTATACCCACGTAAAACCCAGTAAAACCCAAAATGAATAGAAAGATGAGGAGATGGGACACCCTATAGCGTCCCTCGTGTCAGAAAACGTTTCTTCACAGTCGTTTGCAACGTAAAGCAATAGGCGAGCACGGTTAACGGTGGGGCGATGGACCAGAGCCTGAGCCACACGACGCATGTTTGGCGGGTGTGGAGACATCAGGGCTTGTGGAACGTGGTCGCAATGTTGGTGACGGGGGGAAGAGCGAGCAGCCATAGGAGCTCTCGGAAGAGGTTGGCGAAGGGGTGGAGTCGTTTGATCCCAGATCTGATTTTGTGTCGGCATCCGACGCCAAAGATCTGTCTATAGGGACCATGTCCCGGAGCCACTCGTCCTTCGCCTGGGAAGGCCATCTGAGCACAGAGGTCTTCCTCCGGAAGACGCTGTTTGGCGAAGAAAGATAGGGAGAATTAACGAGTGTGGGTGGTATAGGAGTGGCATCGGGGCGCCTGGAACAAGTGAGGAAGGAGGACCGCTTTTTGGTTCGGTTGAGAGAAACTGTGTCGTGGATGACGATGGAGAGCGACATGGTGGTGAAAGTAGAGGGGGCGGAACGCTGAAGACTCATCCAAAGGACGGGGCTCAGGTATAAATCCAAAGTTGTGAGTGTTCAGTTGACAAATCCCTGAATCAACCGGGCTGACATAACGAGATTGCAGTTCACCCAATCTGGCGACGAGCTCGATCAAGGTATTCAATTGCACGGTAAGCTCGGTCTAGAAACTTTCTGAGCTGTGTAAGATCCAGTCCATATCTGGGGTAAAAAAAACACAACCAACGGCCGTCCAGAAAATCACAGATCATCACTCTATAGAACAGGCATGCGACTTACAGAACCCGCCTACACAACAACGCTACGACCAGCACGAGTAACACACAGATCGCAGTGTCCAATACTAACGGTGGCCGGTGAGATCGATGGTGTATAACAAGCGACGATCCGCGGATGGCCTCTGTGTGACTGGCAAATCTATCTCGCTCTCCAACGATTGACGGCCCAGATTCAGTAACAAGCGTTGAGATGACTGGATCGGGATCAGATATCGTCGTCTCCGGGCCAGAGGAACGTTCTGGGGGGGTTGGCAGCGGTGTGGGTGATGGTCGAAGAATGGGAGGCTCAAGTTGATCTTGAGCGCGTGAGAGTCCTCGGAGCCCTGCGGCCTCATTCAGGGTCGGGGTGGCGTGGTGTGTCGGGTCTGGAAGGCATTCCAAGTTAGTTTGTTGGCACCTGGGGCAAACCCACTCGCGCGATCTTAAATGTGGCAAGTTGTCAGAATGTCTCGTGCGCGGTTGTTAATATGAACACTTGCATGAGTGCTAAACGTTTCCGTTCCGAGACAGGGTACTCGACCGAGCCAACACCATTGGCTGCCGAGCCCTTGAGGGGGAAAAATCCCTGGAGGCCAAGAATAGCTACGAGCAGAAATCAGTCAACTTTGAATTAGATCCGAGCGGGTACGCACCTGTTCGCACGCCCCAGGCAGGCTGCCACTCTTCCTCATGATCTTTCCGGTGGATTAGCCTAGACCGTGTGTGAAATAGTAGAAAAGACAAACAATTTGTGAAGCTTATGCAAATCTGTCAAAACGATAATTCAACATGAGAATTAAACGTGTCGGCTGGCAGAGATGAATACCTTGGAGTTGAGTTCAAAACGGCCATTTGGGGTAAGCATCATCAGCGAGGGTGGTCGGAAAGGGTATTCTGCAGGTAGCAATATGCGGAAATGATACAGGCCGCCCTCGAATTCTGTCCCCGATGGTCCCCTGATGGTGCAATGCCATTCCTAGGCGGGAAAATTAAGAGGGCACAGGGGATGGCTACTGGCAGCATACGAAGATGTCATCCTGTCAGAATACTGAGTAGGAGGACGGAGAGGTGTTGGACGAAGAATACCTCGAGAGGTGCAGCGTGGTAATCGGTGCAAGGGTCGGTTGCAAGCTCCCTTGCCTCTTGCATGATCCGTTTCACGGCTGGAGGCGACAAGTTAGTAATCCAACGGTCCGATGTGATCCTGGAGTGGCGTACCGGCATTGTTCTTGTTCAGGGATGGCATGGATGGCATGAATAAGACAAAGGTATCACGAGTCTGGTTGCTGTGTGGTTCAGCGAGCCCGTGGCTTCAAGCTTCAAGAGCGGGTTGCAGTAATTGACAAGGAACTCATACGTGGTCAGTCGACAGCGCAGGTCGGGAATTGCCGAGCTTGGGTCGCGGACTTGCGGGATCGTACAAAGTAATCCTCCGTTTTCTTGTTGGTTTTGTTTGAGCGATGGTGCACATTGCCCAGGTCAAGGTCAGACCAACCAAATGTGCGTTCCCATCGTGCCCAGTCATGTCCGACCTCGACGACCTTTTTTTCCCAGTGTATCGGCCTTCACCGTGCAAGGCCCAGTTTGTCGCCATGCTCGGCTGCTGGGCTGCCACTGGCGACGTTCTCTCTGCAGATCCCGCCAAGTGCAAGGAGGTGGCAGACGCGCTGTTCAACTGCATGCGCACGACGGTTGGTCGCCCACCCAGCTGTGTACCTGTACCCCGCTTACACCGCCTTGCGCAGCCCGTCTACCCCAAACCACAAAGACCGTCCATCAACTATCATCTCAGTAAACTCCAACGGAAAGTCAAGTAGACTCTATCTTACTGTTTTAGATATTCATCCGTATTGATATCCTTTGCGAATGCCATGCGATGTAATGTAAACTTGTAACAGGGAACAGCGCCGTTGCTCATTAAATTCGATCATTTCGCTCTCGCTGCCACCCACAACCATGATTCCGCCGGTAACTCGCCCCGGCAATTTGACATTACCCTTGTGCTGCGCAGGAAATGTGCATGTTTCCATCACAAGAACATGCTGTACTCGCATGGGCAGTGGCGCACCTACTGCAGACCTGCTGTGCATGCTTCCGAACAGGATGCACACGAGCAGTGCCTGAACGGAGGAGCACCTTCTCTGCATGTGCATTCCACGTAACGGCACTGGCCACCGAGTACAAATCCCCCGTCGTCCTGTGCTGTGTGACTATCCATTCCTATTCTCATGTCGGATCACTCCAAGGTCGCCATCTTCTGGGACTACGGTCAGTTTTCACCATTATTTAATTCGACAACCGCGGCTCACCAGCTTACCATTCCAGAAAATTGTAGCCCTCCCTCCAATTCATGTGGTCTAGGTTACGATATCGTGAACAACATTAGTCGCATAGCCCGCCTATTCGGCTCCGTCACGACGTTCAGAGCTTATCTCGACATTTCTGCTCAGTCGTCCAAGTCCGTAGTCCTCCGTTCTGAGCTCCAGTCATCTGGTCTATCTATGATAGACTGTCCCCACAATGGGAAAAAGGACGTCGTAGACAAGATGATTTTAGGTGTGTATACAACTTGTTACTCTTCCCCTCGTTGTTGAAATAGGGTCTCGCTTCTAAGTGGATATGCTCGCATTTGCCGTCGATCATCCCTCCCCCGCCACAATCATCCTTATTGCCGGTGATCGCGACTACGCGTACGCCGTGTCAACCCTGAAGCTTCGCAAGTACCAAATCATCTTGGTCGTTCCCTCCCCCAATACTTCACCCAGCCTCGAGAGTCAAGCTTCACTCGTCATCGATTGGGGTGCAGCTGTACTAAGAACTCGTACAGAAGCAGTGGACTCTATGCAGGCTGTCAGACAGCCTTATCTCGATATTGATCCCAACATCGTAACCAAGCTCTTGAGAGAGCTGCAGGTACTTCCCCCCGACGACCCAGATGCTGCTCCACATTCCTACTCTACTACTTCTGAAAGCGCCTCGAAGCTACGACACATAATCGCTCGCGATCTTCTTGAGCCGTCGGGTCATTCGAAGAACACAGGGAGCTTCGATTTTACGGGTGAATCTACTCATACGCCAGCATCACCAAGGAAATCTACGAACACAGGAAGCGACCCAGCACCTGGGGAACTGCCTATCCCGAAAACGCCTTCGCGTTCTCGAGACACCTCTGTCTCCACTGGATCCACGCGGGCACGCAGCGCGACCGTTGTTGCGCAGTCTCCTCCAGTGGTGGAGCAGGACATTCCTGCGAAGAACCCGCCACCATCCAGATCATGCGCTTCCGATATCAGAGATGTTGTCGGCCCCGCAAATCGCAGTCCATCTGTTTTACCGTCGCTCGACCCGTTTGAGCTACCTTTCGATGATAATGGGCCACCTTCATCTATCATCGTTCGTTCACCCTTTGAACCTGGTCAACCGACAGACGGCATGCCAGTCTCGGGAAAACCAGGTACTTCCTCTTTCCAGAGGCTCAACTACCTGGCGTCGCCCTTCGTAATGTCCAAGGCACCGACCGGGTTGGCACCAATTCCCAACCCCTGCACTAAGCAGACCCATACAACAGTCAGACCTACATCTCCTGCCTTTGCCCCGATGAAGACGCTCCCCGAAACTGTCACCAGCGTATGCCACACACCGCGAATGAACGGCATTGGAGTCCCGAAGGAATTTGAGCGTCTTACAAGTCTACCTATCGAAGACAATGATACAAATTCCGAACAGTCTGTCCCGCATCGAGTACACTCAAAGGAAGGAGCTCATGATGCTACTTATACGCCAAGGCCAAACCACCACTCCTATGTTGCGCCACACACGGCGTATTCCCCACCGAGCAGAAACGTGGGGCTGCATTTCATTGGTGCCCCTTCGAGCAAGCATGTTTCTCCTCCTGCGGCGATTCCAGGGGCCGGTGGCAATGTCGATTCAGCGCAGTTCGCCGCTTTTTCGCGTGCATCGAATACTCTGGGCTCCGAGTCAGTGCTCTCCTCTAGCGCTTTCCCCTCAACTCCGTCCACTACTACTACGGAATCACATGAACCTGATGAAAGTGAACAGTGCCAAGCGTGGACAAGGTTCAAACCGCTCGTTCATCACCTGCTTGCAGCCAGAGAGAGAGGTATTACCCGTCCTTCACGTTCGACAATTGCAGTGAGCCTGGTAGAATCAGACAAGCAAGTCTATGAACGCGCTGGAGTGTCGAGATTCCGGGATTACACCGCTCTGGCTGAGCAGGCAGGCATAATCGAGCTTGGTGGCATCGCAGGCGACGCATGGATTGCATTGCACCCGAATTGGTTCGGGGTGGATGACATTACAATTCCTCGTTTGCCCTCGAATAGTGTACGGCCTACCACGCC
>JBBPRV010000585.1:0-17413 GCA_038093235.1 Boletus harrisonii
ATGTTTCATCCCTGATACGTGTTTTATCCCTTTATCTCTTACACGTTTCATATCTGAAACATGTCTCATGTACTACAGTGTTTCATCACTGTCCAGTATAAAAGACATGGCCTTAAGCCTGTCTCAAAAACGATTCTTACTTTTGTCCTTCGCTCCCTCCTCTCACTCAGTACCTCTGAGGATAACTATCCACTATCCTCATTCTCTGAAACGTCTCTATCTACTAGAGACACTATCTTTGTTACCAACCAAGAACCTATCAGTGAGCATTTCCCACTGATATCATTACCCTTCTTGCCCCTGCGTAATCGGGTATTCCCGATAACTCCATGAACTGCTTGACAGCAAGTGCCTGCAGGATGGCCTGGTGCTGGGGAGGTGGAGTTCCGGTGTGTCACGTCTTACTAATTAGGGCCTGAATAGCAATGAAACCCAGTCGGGTTTTCCGAAAAACCCATGCCCCCCCGGAGAGGTATCACATATCGATCAGCGCCGATAGCAGCAATAGATGTCCAATGACACCATTGCGTCCCAGTACCCCTCTGATGAGTCAGAGACAGAGGATGATCTCACTGACAGTCTTTTCCGCATCATGCTAACCCAAAATCAACAGGTCAGCCAAGTTATGATGAAGGCCTTCCAGATCATGGCCGATGCTGTCATGTCTTCCTTCACACGTGCAGACCCAATCCCATACCATACATCCGTCCTGACTGGCCAAATGTGGGTCCAAGAGCTCCTTGATGGTCACCCGGATCACATCCGCAACGAGTTAGGCGTCCAGAAACACATTTTCACACAGCTCATCAATGAGCTTGTCTCCCAAGGATTCACCAGCTCAAAACACATCATGCTCAAGGAGCAACTCGCCATATTCTTGTATACCTGTGTAACTGGTTTATTGTGCAGGCACGTTGGAGAGTGCTTTCAGCGATCCAACAGCACAATTTCCAAGTTTGTTTTTTCTTTCCTCCCCAAATATCTCTAACTTGGACGTCACCAGATACTTCCACAAGATGTTAGATGCCTTCTCAACAACAAGAATATATACCAAATATGTCAAGCTACCACGCTCCGATGATCCCGTCCCCACCTGCGTTCTCAACGACCCCGCTGTATATCCTTACTTCGAAGACGCCATTGGTGCCATTGACAGAACTCATATTGCATGCACACCATCTGCAGCTGATTGGGATGTGACCCACAATCGCAAGGGATTTCATTCACAGAACTGCCTCGTTGCTTGTACAGTAGCTTCGACCTCAATTTTTTGTATGTTCTTAGTGGGTGGGAGGGCTCAGTGGCTGATGCCTCCATGTATCACGACGCATGCACAATGGACTTTACCATTCCAGATGGCAAGTATTACCTTGCAGATGCAGGGTATCCTATCTGCCTGCAGCTTTTGGTCCCATACTGTGGTACCCAGTATCACTTACTGGAATGGGATCGTTCAAAAATGAGGTACGTTCAGTTTCCTGTGTCACTCTGCTTCAACCTTCATTCTTACAGACCTACCAATTCGCATGAGTACTTCAACTTACGCCACGCAGAGCTCCGCAACGTTGTTGAGTGCATCATTGGTGTCCTCAAATGGCGATTTCAGATCCTGGTAATCCCACCTGAATATGACATGAAGATTCAAGCCAAGGTCCCCCCTGCTCTCTGTTGCATCCACAACATCATCCACCAGCATGATCCCGAGGAGTTGAGTGATACCGAGTCGCAGCAGCCTGCTGCAGAATATCCAGAAGATTGGACCAATCGAACGGTAGTATTTGGGACTTTGGCAGGCAGTTTTATCACTACGGTTGAACGGGACAGGATGGCAGCAAAGTGGGACGAGATCACAGAACAATTGTGGCAAGATCATCTTTCTTACCTTCGTGGTATGTGTGTTCGTGTTTGAATACCAAGGCAGTTGTATCAAATACATTTATTTCGTGTCTGAGATGGGGAGAAGAACATAGAAAGACAATATAAATACGAAACGGCGGTGTAACTAAGTATTCTTGCTGGCCTCAGCGATCCGTTTCTTCAGCCAGCTCTGCTGCACCTCATCCATGTTCTCAGTTGATGCGAGCACTATGTATGCATCAATGCAATCATTGTTCAAACTGAAAATATCAAACATTACAACCAAGTCTGCGGGAGTAAGGAAATCCCAGTCAAGCTGCAACAACAGCATCCTTGCCTTCTTCCTCTGCATGGCAGCTTCTGAGGTGGTCTGTGGGGATGTAGTGCTTGATGGTGCTGGTGCAGGTGCTGCTGGTTTCAATGACATAGTTTGAAATGTGCGCATGAGTTCCATGTTGGAACGGAAAGTATCTTGAAGCACATTGATGTCATCTCGAAGCTCGCCAATTTCTTGAGCTTTCTGCATTGCTCGTCATTTGTGGCTGGAGGAAGACATACCAGATACCATGCTTGCTGCTGGCTTTGATAGGCTTTGGGCAGCTGACACCATGAATGTGTTGTCATCATCCGCCCTGTGCTTGCCTGAGTTTTCTACACAAGCTGAGATGCTTGATGACGGTTTGAGCGAGCTCACGGATGAGCTGATGTACGATGAAGGTACAGAGGGTGGGAGGAAATCGGGAGATGGTGGGATGGTGGATGATGGCGGAGAATAAGTATGAGTTGGTGGTGGCGGTAGTGAGGGGGCGATGAAAGACAACATGGCGGACAAGGGGCCTGAGTGGGAAACTGGTGCCGACACTCCAACAGTGTTCTTGTGATTCCCTGTGCCCTTGGATTTCACCACAGACAACATCTTCTTGTAGTGCACCCATCCCTTGTGTTTGAATTTAGCCATACCTTTGGTAGTCTGTACTTGCCATAAGCGAAAGACAAAAAATCACAAATTAAGAACTTACCCTTATAATTTCATCCCAGATGTGCTGACATTCTGGCCCAACAGCCGCTCCTTTCTCCAGGGAGTATGCAAGTCCCGACGTGTTCGAAATCTTGTGAACAACCTCGAATATGCTCTTCATCTATAATCTGATCAGAACATTAGATAAGGAGTTAATAAAAACACCACACTCTTTTCCATTTTTCTTTGCAGCTATGGGCCGTCTTGACCCCTTCCCGAACAGACTGAGGGAACTTGCTAGCGGCATCAGTCCAGAATGCTGGCCTAAACATCTGACCATCCCCCATCATCGCCCTGTTTGCTAATATGCTCTCAAGAAGGAAATCTTTATCCTGGGGTGTCCAGTAAGTGGATTGTCCTGCTTTTATATCCGATTGATGACTTCTGTCACTGCTGGAGTGGGAGGTATCTTCTGCGTTAGATTCTCTATCCTTCCCTTTCTTCCCTTTCGAGCTGGATTGGCTGGGGGATGTTTGACTGGTCTGTCTGGGAGCCATGGCGGGGGGGATAAAGAAAAGCCTTGATGGGACGCAAGCAGCGCTCTGCGCTGTTTCAAGCGGTATATCTATATCTCCAGTATGTCTCTGGTGTCTTGGCTTACTCAGTCTCAGGGGGTTTGATGTTGAAGCTCCGCCCCAACCTCAGATCACGTGGGGGTGTGGGTTTTTCAGAAAACCCAACTGGGTTTCATTGCTATTTGGGCCCTTATTGGTGTGTGTAATACTGTGTATGTGGAGGCACTCACATGGTGTGCAGAGGCTATTTGATGAAATGGTGACCCGGACTGGACAGACGCAGTGTTGAAGGATTTCTCATTGAGGATCATTAACTCCATCAGCAACCCATAAGTGCTCAATGAGTGCTCAATGAGCAAATCATTTTGGGTTAGGTCAGGGTGGGATTACGCACCTGCCTTGTATGGCTTTATGTGTAAGTAACTGCGGGAACCTTTGATTTTTTGGATCCCTGTTGATTATCTCTGACCAGTTAAGATTCAGACAGGATTTGATCTTGCATAGTACATTTAGATACTAGAGATAAGATCAGATAGTAATCTTTTTACATTCTATCCAAGTAACAAGGATCCATGCTGTGTGATCTTCCCCTTGTTAGAGTAGAATCATTTGCTATCTTATCACTTATGTAACCACCTAGATTATTTTGCGACTTGCCGTGTACTGTACCTTGTCCGTTATCACAAAAAACATCTGCTGACCATTCTGCATCGCTCACCTCCTGCTCTCGGCATACAATTCTTCAACATACTAGTAATGGACCTACCCTCACATTACTAGAGCTCTGCATGGGTGAATCCATGGGTATCCAAGGTCATACCCACACCCACACCCACACTCATGGGTGTGCCAATCAGTAAAACCAACAGCCTCTGTGGTGTTCTGTGGTATCTGTACAAAGCTGTACAGACACCACAGAACACTTCTGATTTACTGATGTGGGTTTTACTGTGGGTACCAGGTGATGACACTCATGGATATACCCATCATGGGTTTACCCACATATACCCATGGATTAAGGACAAAAATGAAAGAGCTTACTAGATCTTTGTGCACCATCCTACTTCAAACTATCTGAATTCTATTCCTCAACATCATCAACTACACTATCCCATCCCTTTGGCATCTCCTTATCATCCTCTATAACATCAGCAAGACTCAAAATCTTTTGTACATCTTTATCCTTGACTAAGCCAAGAGTACTCCAGAACCCAAGGCACAGGAGAGCCCGTGTGGACTGCGATGACAAGCCTGAACAAACATGTGAGAGGAGGAGATGGCCTCGGCTAAACAACATCTACTGACATAGCTACTTGATTGTCGGTCATGGCCAGACTCGTTTCAGCCACAAAACGAACACACAACTCACCTGGAATGGCAAGATAGTCTAGTGCCATATGAGACAAGCAGGGATAAGCTTTATGATGCCCATTACACCACTGTAGGGCATCAATAACATTCTCGACATCAGAACTGAGATATCGGTCAAGTTCTGATTGCTGGTCAGTAACTTTCGGAGGTGCGAGAGAAGGAAGGTCATCAAATATGTTAAAAACCCGTTTCGGATGAGTAGCGGAGGCTTCCAAGTCTGAGTCAGCCACTGTTGATACATCAGCAGTGGCATCCAAAGTGCTATAGCTGTGCTCAAATTCATTGTGCACAAGCTGTTCTGCGGTATCAATCCATTTGGACTCCCAGCCAGCACTGGCATGTTTGAAATAGTTTAGCTTGTGCCATGAATGAAGAACTATTCAACAATTAGCTCACCTCAGATGGAACAATAAACTGAACAATGATTACTCATCGCAATCCTGTAGATGTCAGCCTGGTCTGTCAGACTGTAGTAGCGGTTGAGTGTGTGTTTTGCCAAGTGAACACCGGTGTGAATGGGAAGAGTATATTTTGAGTCGTGTGAATATTGTGTAAACTTGTTGTCAATATGGTCCATAGCAGGAATAACAGAGGTGAGGTTGGGAGTAGACCATGAAAAGTACAACGTGGCATCTTTGAGGATCTAAAAATGAATGTTATAGAGTTGATCATTGCAGTGAGGTGGAGTGCACGTACCTTGAGCACATCATATAGTTGTTGAACAATCCACCATTCATTGTTGCTCAGTTCATACTTTTGGAGGTCACAGCACTGTGTTACTGAGTCCACAGCTTGCTGGTGCTTCAAAGCATACTCAAGCATGTCATAAGTAGAATTCCAGCGGGTTGCAACATTGTGCGGCATTATCATCACAGTGACCTTCAGGTCTTCCAGAGTCTTCTGCCATGCTGGAAGCACAATGGTGGATGAATGGATGATTGCATAGGTCAGCCAGTGAAGCTAGCGAACACGATCACTGGTCAGTCATGATGAGTTTGATTACATACTCACTGACTTACCTTAACAAGTGCTAACTTCACAGAATGGATGCAGCATGTTCCACATGTGCATTGTCGTCCATTTCTTCCACCTTGTTGACCCAGCCCTCAGTGCCCTCAGAACTGTCATCTTCATTGGGATTCACAACTGTCTGCTTCACCACCGATGCTGCCTCCTCCTCCTCATCAATACCACTACTCAAACCCTCAAGTTCATTGACAAGTGCTGATACCATGGTGCTCCGGTTTTGTTCAAGCACACAGTCAGCCTCCTTCTTCCCTACATCAAATTGACATATAAGGGACTTTGCAATTAGGTTCACAATATGAAGAAAACACCGGGTGTGACTTTGGGAGCTGTGGAATGCAGGTATGCACATTTCCAGCTCGTTGATCATAACATCATTGTTTGATGCATTGTTGCACATCATGCTGAGTATCTTATCAGACAGCTAGAACTCCTCCAGCATATGAGCAAACACTGTGGCAAGCTCCAGGCCAGTGTGTGACTAGATCGACCCGCCGCAGATTCAGCCACATTCACCCATGAGTAAGTCAATACTACTCACTTTTGCGACCTCAATGATGTCCAACGGCAGGCTTAGTGGCACGCCATCACACTCCAGATGTACCACGAAGGCTACAAATGCCCTGTGATTGGGCGACGTCCATGCGTCGGTGGTAAAGCTCATCCTTCTGTTGTAATCCTATCAATATGTAAGATTTTCCTCCTTGTAATGACAGAACAAACCAACCCGTAACATTTTAGCAACGCATTTGCATGTCTGTGCAAAGATGAGTCTTATGTCATGTGAAACTGTTGATGGTGAAGGTATGTAGTATTTGGGCCTTCCAGTCTTCATTAAACACTCAAAACTGTGATCCTTGACAATTTCAAAGGGTTGGAGACTCTCCAACACCCACCAAACAACTGCTGCTCTTCATGTGTTTGTTATCAACTGCATTTGAAGAGTAGCAACCCTCAAGAACTCACTTTGTTTCAGCCTTTGTGTGTTGCCAATGTGAGTAGGTGATTTTTCCTTTCCCCTTCCATTGAAATGAAGCTGTGATTGTTTCGTTTTGCAGGTATGGAGTGAGAATATTCTTTTGGGTGTCTGCAGCACTGTGTGCATCATCTGCAGCCCTCACAACCTTGTCACCCCAGCATGCATGAGTGTGCTTGTGCATATTGCCTGTCAATCTAGCATTCTTGATATCAAGATAATGTCTAATTGGTGTGGCCTTGCACCCACAATGGCTGCACTTGAATTCATGTGCTCGTTGGCCATCAACATCAACAATGCGTGGTGTTGCATTGAAGAATGCATAGATGGGCGAGGTCCATTCCTTCATGGCTTCACCTGTCATTTGATCAACTAACTACATCTTTTCAGCCATTCAACATAACTCACGAAGCATTTTCCCTGCTGTCAGTGGCATCTGCTCTTCATCAGAGTCATCAAGGCCAATCGCATTTGGGTATAGGGTCTTGTTTTCTTCTTTGGTTCAAACTCCCACACAATGATTTATTTGTTCTGCAGGGGTGGTCCCACTGTGAGTTCCTGATATACCAGATGTTCTGCCTTTGGCCAATGGTACATCCAAGTGGGAGCCGGTGTCATTTGGGTCTCTACATGTCCGTTTAGATGTCTGCACTGTTGTTTTGGTTGTCTGTTCTGGATGGTCCCTTCTTTTTTTGAATGTTTTCTCAGACTCAGCAGCTCTTGCTCTCTCAGATTTTTTCAAGATCCTCTTGGTGGGGGCAGGAGGGGGGTTAGGATCCATGGTAGTGGGCTGTTGGATGTGTAGTAGGATGCTTGGATCACCCTCAGTACCATGGGGTTTGAGAGCACTAAAGTTAGAAATAATTGTGTGAGAGCTATGTACTGCTTTTTGGCATTTGGCTATATTGAGTGTGTCTAAGTAACTATGGATACTAGATAACTATAGATAGTACATACCCACATATGTACATACCCACCATTATAATACTAGCATACCCACCATTATAATACTAGCATACCCATGCCATGGGTGTGGGTTTGGGTATGGGTATCCAAGAACCATACTCACACCCACACCCACCATGTACCCATACCCACAACCCACGTGGGTTATCCATATCGGGATAACCCGATTACACAGGGGCAAGAAGGGTAATGAATCAGTGGGAGATACACACTGATAGGTTGATGGTTGGTAACAAAGAATGTCTCAAGTGTAAGAACATGTAGAGAGATGTCTTCAGAGAATGAGGATAGTGGATGGATCAAACAATATCCTCAGAGGATCTGAGTGAGAGGATGGAGTGAAGGATGAAAGTTATTGTTATTGTTATTGAGACAGGCTTAAGGCCATGTCTTATATACTGCTCAGTGATGAAACACTGATGTACATGATACAGGTTTCAGGTATGAAACGTGTAAGAGATGTAAGGGATAAAACATGTATCAGGTATGAAACATGTTTGAGAATGTGAAACATATAGTGAAACGTGTATCACATCTTATGACACAATGATGTCATAGTCTAGACCAAAGATAAGGGTAGCTTATCTAATAATGGTGAGTAATATGGATAGCATAAAGATAAGGTCATAGACCACTCTAGAATCTGGTATCAGGAATTGAATATTAAAATATGAAATACCAGAATTCTCAACAATCCATACCCATGCAGGGCTCTATGTGTTACTGGGGTACATCAATTCAGTAACTGCATGACAGGCTGTGCAAGTGCACTGATGAGCAACAAGCTGCATCATAGGCACTGCAAACAAGCACATTGTTGACCGACAGGCTGTGTCACAGGTGCTTCATAGTGTTTTCTCAGACTCGGAACAGGTGCTCCAACTGCATACATCCACATCCAACATGCATATACCCACCTTTTGAACTCATCATCACCACTATCACATCATGTCAACAATCCTTAGTACCACTGTAATGCCGCGTCTCAACAAGACAAACTACCTCACCTGGCATGTTCATATGCATGCACTTCTCATCTGCAGCGATCTCTGGGGAATCATCCCAGAGAAAGAGTCACCACCTGACCCATCCAAAATCTCTGCCATGAAAATTGACACCTTCATGTCATGTCAACTTGAACTTAAAGCCGCTGTTGAGATCACACTGTATGTTGATGATAGTCGAATCATCCATGTTCAAGGTGATGATCTGCATGCCATCTGGAACATGCTTGCTAGTGTTCACCATACCCGCAGCCTCTCAACCCAACTTGCCACTATGCAAAAGTTCTCGCGCATGGAGAAACGACCTGAGCAATCCATCACGTCTTGGATTGGCAATGTTAAGGCACAAGCACACCTCTTAAAAGACATTGGGATTGACCTTCCCAATCTCCTCACTATCATTGTCCTCACTTCCGATCTCCCCTCTCAATATGACTCTGTTGTTGCTGCTCTTGATGCTGTCAAACTTGAACCAGATGAACTTACCCTTGAACTCGCCACCTCTCGCTTGCTCAATGAAGAAGAACATCATCACAGCCACAGACAGCTCGACAATTACAAAGCATCACTTGTGAAGGATGGATCTGACAGCTCCAACACTGCTTTTGTTGCTGGTTCCAGGGCCAATGTCACATGTTTCAAGTGTGGCAAGAAAGGTCACTATGCTAAGGACTGTCTAGAGCATGCCAACCTTGTTGAGGAGATACCTGATTCTGCATGGTAATTTTGGACCTTCTGGGAGTGCACTTGGACACTTTTATTATTATTCACTTGCTCACGATTCCAGGGGTGTGTTAGAGTAGAATCATTCGCTACCTTATTGCTTACATAACTACCTAGATTATCTTGCAACTCGCTGCATACTGTATCTTGTCCATTATCATGAACAACATCTGCCAACCATTCTGCATCGCTCATGTCCTGCTCTCAGCATACGACTCTTCAACACCCCTTCAAGAGACACAGCTGACTGTGGAAGACTGCATTTTCTAATAAAGAAGTCAGTAAGTTTTCATAAACCTCCTCCATTTTTGCAGGCAAGAAATCAACCTGTTTGTATTTCCCACGGGCGTGTTTTAAAAGCGCTGAGTAGATTGCTGAAGCAGCAAGAGAAACAAGGCAGGCGAATGCTTTGATAGTATTGTCAAGGAGGTGGTGAAGGCTGCCAAGCCAGACAGCGTTCACTAACACCAAGACGAGGGCGGGATGTTTGAAGAAAGTGGTAATGGTTCCTTTCTAAGGATTAAATGTGTGAGTGAAGGATCCAAGCAAATATAGGGGACATACATCGTCAAACTTATGGGGCCAGATGCTGTTCTCAAGGAGGAATGGAACATCAGCAAATTCACAATGAGCTGCACAGCTGGGTCCCCCTCTATGCAGCCCTGTATGAGCCTATAGAGGCTGCATAGGGGGGGACCTAGCTATGCAGCTCATTGTGAATTTGCTGATGAATGGTTGTTCATTTGGTGACAAGCTCAGTGTTGGGCAGTTCATCTCGGATGTCAGGGCAGAGGTTGTACATCTCATGGATGAGTCCCTGTGCTGTATCTTTGAATAACTTCCGTGTGGTGGCTACAGTGGCCTCAAGAACCCTCAAGTTTTTTTGTTCATTCAGCCCACTCCATGTAGTCAAAGAACCTGAAAATATGAGAAGAAGTTTTGGAAATTACAAACCAACATACCTAAACACTCAACAGCAGCCGCCTGAAGCAATGTTTGACATATTTCATTGAGTATGTTTTTTGATGAAAATCCATTGTTGCAGAGAACTTTGCAGTGCACTTCATCCCTTGAGTGAGCAAGAATTTTCTGAGAAATTTCTGGTGAGACTGAGGTGTTGGTTGTGGTGGCACTAGGCATTGTGATGTTGGCATTCACCGTGGGGGCTTAAGAGGGCTCGACCAAAGTTAGAAGACGATGGATGGGGGAGGGGCATTTGTGACTGATGTTTCCGTGCCAGCCTGAGAAGAATAATGTGTAAGCTGATAATTACCACTATATGCAGTGATTACTCACCCAGAATACACCGGCAGTCACAACCCTGCCATGTACTTCTTTGTTTGGCCACAAGGGTGCATATGCCAGCATGAAGCAGATGCCAGGCAATACGTATGGTGCAGCATGAACATGTCCAGTGTTTTGTACCACTGGTGGTACTTGACCACTCAGTTGGCATGTATAGTTTGTACTGTATGGGTGGGATTGCTTGAATTGGGACAGATGTGGCTGGAGAGGAATGGTGGGCGGAAATAGTTGGGGATAAGACAGATTGGAATATGAAGACAATGAGGGGTCAAAATGTGATGACAACGACTGGGAATTGATGTATGACGAAGGTGTGGGGGGGTGGACAGACTTGGATGTGGATGACATGGGATGGACAGACTTGGATGTGGATGATGTGGGATGGAAATATGACAATGATGATGTGGACTGGATATACAATGGTGACATATCAGAGTGTGATGAAGGCAAACAGGGCTGGATATGTGATGGAAAGTGGGGCTTAGAATGTGAAAAAGCCTGTTGAGAATAAGAAAATGTGGAATGTGGAGAGTTTGATGGATCACAGTGTGATTGCAGGAACAACATTGAGTTGAATGTATCAGGGTGCTGGCCAGATGATGATCTGAAGGGATCAGTCATCAGGACCTCATCTTGGAGGAGATGTTGAGAAAATGGGTCATTGGGAGTGTTTGGATCGATGGGTTGCTCGATGGTGCAGTTGATCTGACTAGTATTGGACTGTAAGCATGGATTGAGGTCTCCATGAGGCTGTGCAATTTGCTGTTGACAGCTATCAGGCAAGTCTGAGGAGTTATTCAAATGACTTACTCGTGGATTTGCCAAAGCTGTATGACACTTGTGACGGTTGGCCATGCTGGCTTGGTGCAAAGAGAGCAGTTGAGTGGTCAAAGGGTTGAAGGGCTCTTACCTATATCCAGGTCATCAAGTGCACAGTAGAAGTGCATGTGCACTGCTCAAGTGGGTCCAGGCTTATGGACTGTCTGGGGGTCTGAACAACACATGTCTGATCAGAAGTAACACCATTATATGTACATATGTACAAATCAATGAGACAGCGGGGAATGAGGTATGCATAAATATGAAGGTTTTTGGGATGAGTAAGCTGTGCAAAAAATGAGTTAGTGAAATCCATAGGGCATGGATAATTGCATATGCAATTAATCACCATCCACTTCTGAAGAGTCTTCATCGTTATCCTCACTGAAAGTGTGTTGCATCGTGACTTGATCACCACTGACCTCGCACTGCCCACATTCATCCTGTTATGCTAAGCGTAGAACCTAGCTTTATCGGCGAGAGTCACGTGACGAACAACGAGAAAGTAACAAGTCTTGAGCTTGAGGACCGTGTTAACCTCACAGCTAGTCAAAGAGTCTACAACGCTTGATAGGCATAGAGACTATGAGAAGGGTCTCAACAAGTAGATCACAATCTACCAGCGAATTGGGCTAGATACTACACTTGTATTGTGTAGAACTAACTGGGGAAACTACAAGTACACTGGGCATTATATATACTACGAGCGGACCCTGAATAAGGAGTCCTAAAGGGGAAACGGAACAGTGGAATGCCATTCTAGAAGGGGATACATCCATAAAGGGAATCAGAAGGAAACGGGAAGACATACTGCGGACTATGGAAAGAATCAGGAGTTCCGGATGGAAGAGAAGAGTGGAAGAAAAATGGAACTCCATTGGACAAGGATCTCTAAGGATCAAAGGAATCAGAAGGAAGATCAAAGAAACAGGCAAAATCGGAAGTGGAGTCCTCGGGTTCCCACATGGTAATCCACGAGTTGAACTCGTGTTCCTCGGCCTCAGTCATCCAGGGGATTTCTGTAACACATCCCCACTAAATATCACCCCTTTCTTGTCAATGCTGTCATCATCAGCAAAGGTCCCAATGCCCAAACCACATTTCTGGGCTTGCTCCACCATTATGGAGAGTTCAGTGGCATCTCAATCTGCCTCCCAAGCAGTGAAAGAAAGTTGGTTGCCATAAAATAGTTCATCCTCCTTGAGGTCAGGGAGACCTCAATCAGTATACATGCTAAGCCAAAATTTGTATTCTGACTCATTGAGAGAATGAGCATTTTCAAGGCAGCACTGGATTTTCTCCAGTGTGTGGACACTGCATTTTGTCCCTTCAAGGTCCCAAGTAGCTAGGAGAAGTTGGTGATGACTCCACTCTGCCAATGCATACTTCTCAAGCACAGCAGATTGAAGAATGTTGTTCAGCAGATCCTGGATGCTGTGAATGAAAATTTGTATCATCTAGGGGTGGGGGCAGATATCAGTAGAGAAAGTAGAGAAAATAAACCAAAAATAAATATATTCAGGCCAACCTCAGATGGAGTCATCTTGGAGTTTGATAGGTCACTGCAAGGGCCTCAACGTTGGGCTAATATGGTGTGAAGGTGCTTGTAGGAGGGATTAAGTGCTGGGCACTTTGGATAAGGGCAAAAACAAATAGGATACTCAGGGTTTTTCCCTGAGGATGCAGTGTGACTTTCAACATCCATTGGATCACTGTGATTAGGGTCAAAACATGTCAGGGAGCTCGTGGGGCTTGTTGAACGAACTAGTGTAGATATGGTAGTAGTTCATTTACAGTAGTTAGTTCACATGCACTTCATGTAGCGTATACAAGTTTGGACTCAGCACATCTGAGTAAAAAAAATCACTCTTGATCCCATACCGCTACCTTCCCTCAGTTAGCACCACCAGCAGGTAAGCCACATGGCTGCATCAATGCATGCTTCTGACAGGGCTGACTGGCGGGGGGGTGCTTGTGATGTGAGCCATATCAACTGTGATGGAGGTGCTGTTTCAGACTTGTATGGCACACAGCAGACAAGTGTGGAGTTTGAAGAACTCAGTAACTCACAACACCCCAGGGGTGCAGCAATGGAACAATTTGATGAGACATGACCTCTAGAGTTAGATGAGTAAGTGCTGTTTAATGGAGTTAAGTTCAGTTTTCAAGTTTATTTGCCTCTCACAGATTCATCTGCCCACTCTGCTCACAACCCTTACCTTCCATCAACTCTGTTTGGTCTCACCTCAATAATGACCACACTTTGAATGAAAGCCAACTTTCAACTCCTCTGGCTTTATCTACTCAGCAATCCATGCTCCATCATGGTCAATATCATCCAAATTCAGCATATATCTATGGCAAGGCCATGAACACTCTTGAGCATCTGGCTGTGGAAGCAACCCAATGCAATCAAGCAATCGAGAAAGCACATCAGAAGAACATTTATTATCCTTTCACAGACAGAGGTGAATGGAAATTAGGCAAGTGCTTGTGTGAGAATTTGAATCAAGGACAGATTATACAATTCTTAAAGCTGGAATGGGTCAGTAGTGACTGTCCTTTCGACAGAGTTGGTCCTAACAAAATGTAGTTTAAGAAAAGGGATAAAGATAAACCAGGTTTCAAGTCTGCTGATGAAGTCTTCTCATGGATGGAATCATTACCCTAGGGCCCACGGTGGCACTGCGCAAAGATTGAGTTAGATGAATATATCACTGTTCATCCAGTCTATCTACTCTGGAGAGATGCTTTTGATGTCACCCAGATGATTTTCAGTAACCAAATCTTCTGTCATAATATGTGTCTTTGTCATATCCATGACACTCCAAGTCCATCTCTGGCCCTCTGGGCACATCTCTACTTGTGATCGAGCAATTTCCAGCATTATCTTGCCCATTTAGTATCATCTGACCTCCGAACCTTTTCTCTGTTCATCTGTCTCCTCTGTACATCTGATTACGATACCTCCTTGTTCTACTTTAGTATTAGTTCCACTTTGTAGATACCTCTGTGCTGTGTGCACTGCTCCGGCATTTGTCCCTCCAGTGCGCAGCTCTGGTTACACTAGTTTCTGACCTCCACCTTATTCATCTGCTCCACTCCATTACTAATCCTATGTACCTCCAACGTATATAAACTCTTAGATACCCTCTGTACATTAGCTTGAATATCGACTAAGATAACTCCTGTCTAGTCTCTCTTCATCACTACCTTCGCCCTTCGAAATCCAGGACAATTGTATGAACAGTAAGGGTGCAGCACATAAGCTGAAGCCAAGTCCCTTTGACCAGATGTACCTCTGGAGTTTCGGAGTTGTCACCAGGAGTTGCACGGTTCTAACAGTCTTGACCTTCATGAGGTATATGTATACAGAACACAATGACTGCAAATACAGCGAGTGGATGTCCTCAAAAGAGGTGTTCAGGATACAGGTAAGTTAATTGTATACCTTTTCTTACTCTATGTTCATCATATCATCAGTCCCAGCTTTCCGTCAGTGCCACTATCATTCCCATCATCCTGGCCTCTGACAAAACTCCCATTACAAGACAGACCAGAAACCTTGAAATGCATCCCTTGTTCCTTACAATAGGAAATATATGCTCAGAGCTGTGCATGAAAGCAACAGCCCATGCATGGTCATGCATCACATACATGCCTCTGACTCAATTCATCACACACAGTGACTATGTAGCAGTCCTCCAAGTGAGGCTTTGGCACCATTGCATGGACATCATGTGTGGCTCCCTAAAAACAGTTGCTGCATGAGGCACATACATGGGTGACCCTGCTGGACACCAACATTACTGCTTTACACCCCTCATGGGGTATGTAGCTGACCTGCCAGAACAACTAATGAGTGCCTGTATTGCACAGAGTGCCTTCCCTGTAACTCTCGCCACTAAAACCTAATTTACTGATGCTACCCCACACCTGCCTTGCTCTGGGCTGCATACGCTTCGACAAATTCATTGTCTCACTCAGCATATCGATCTGTGGAAGTTTTGGGAGTTTTTGGAGGCTGCAAAAGAGATCGGCCACAGTGGCGTGCACCTTCCTTTTTGGAGGGACTGGTGCTTTGCTGACCCTGTAATTTTCCTCACCCCAAAAATCCTCCACATGCTACATAAATTCTTTTTCAATCATTTTCTCAAGTGGTGTAAAGAGGGATTGGGTCCAGACGAGCTGGATTCTCAATACTGGAGTCAACACAAGTGAGTCAGTACATGCCACTTTTCAAATGGTGTCTTGCATATCAAACAGATGACTGGTCAGGAGCACTGAGACCTGCAATGGACAATTGTTGCATCCATTGCTGGACCAGTCTCACCAGATTTCATCCACGCTGTCCATGCCATGATTGATTTCATATACAAGGCTCAAGCCCCAACGTTCACTAATTCAGCCATCACATCCCTGGTCGACTCACTAGTGGAATTCCATGCATATAAGCAAGCAATCACTGATGCCAGGCTTCGTCATGGTACATCTGGCCCCATCAACCACTTCAAGATCCTGAAACTCAAACTTTTCCATAACTTTGCCCCTGCAATTCATAATGTCAGTGCCCCCATTCAATTTACAGCAGACATCAGCAAACACCTCCTCAACACACACTGCAAAAACCCTTTTGAGTGCACAAGGCACCAGTGAAGTACATTCACCCAACAAGTGGTCTGTCTTTTGGACTGGGAAGAAAGAATGCACCAATTTCACCTCTTTACACTGCTATCTGAGTGCAGTGCTTTGCTTGCCAATATTGTTGATGAGCAATTTGATTAAATGACTGACATCAATCCAATGCTCACATGGATCTTGCATGTTTTCCCTGCAGATCATACTAACTTTTTCTTGGATGACCGTCCTATCCACAATCACTTCCTTGAAGGGATCATCTCAGAAGATGCATGCACTGCTGCTCACGTCACAATCAAACCTGTTACGATCGGTATATTCCTGTACCCCTATGTTTGTTGGACTTCATGTTTTCTACGTATACAACAGACAATCTCTTTTCTTCACACTTCACCCTTATCTCGTGCGTATTAGTTGTTTCACTTCTTTACTCCGTTCCACGCTCAAAATCCCCTCTTCTCTCCACTTTCACATTCCATGTTTCACCTTTTCACAGAAGCGTTTGATCACGCTTCCATTCCATTCCCTTGATACATATGTTTCACACATGTTATGCTTCTCTTCCATTCTGCCACACTGCGTGTTGGCCTCACATGTTTCATCTCTGTTTCACCCTATGCCCATTTTCCCTTTTTGTTACCGGATCATTAGATACAGTCACAACATGTACATACCTACAGTAGGTACTTAAGGCTTGATGCCAGCACCAGAGAACTCTAGTCTAGTTCTCTTGGTGTTTATCCCTAAAGCACTATAAGAAGGACTCTATTGGCCTAACAAGCCTACTCTCTACACTTTCGCTATGAGTCAAAGGATCTGTTGGCAACCTAAGGAGCTACACTCTAGGGTTGTTTCATTAGAACTAGACTCTTATCAACCACCTTACCTTGCCAACCCCGACATGACCTCACAAGTGCGTCCCTACGAAGGATCGATTGCACTAGGAGCTTACAGTAGAGCCAGTGCCAATCACCTTCCACAACTCCCCTTGCTCCTTCCCCTCTAACTTGGGTCAAGTCGGCCCTGCTAACCCTTTGTACGCAGCCTCGGCAAAAGTAGCTGAGCCAGAACACGTAAGAGAGCGAACAGCCTCGCCAGCAGAATTGGCAGGCTCACAGGGTGTGGGAAGGACCCCAACACCACGACGATGACAGGAATCACCAGACGCTGCTACTCTTTTCTTAAGATTATTAGA